>VZTT01038825.1:29005-40162 GCA_013400855.1 Buphagus erythrorhynchus | reverse complement strand
CCATTATTCTTTGTGAATAACAGGCATTTAGGTATTAAATGTAAAGCTTTGTATTATTCTGAAGCAAGTTACAGCAAGCTGCATGTTCTGCAAGACAGAAAGAACGGTGGGGTTTTTCTTCAAGTATTCAATTATGTATCATGATGTCTGGTTTTTTTTAACCTCTTCAAGGCTTCTCTTACATATGCTGAAGCACAGATGAGAATCGATTCAGCAACTATGAATGATGATATTACTATCAGCCTACGTGGACTAAACAAATTAGCAAAAATTCTGAAGAAGAAAAGAATTGATAATGGGTAAGCCACGCAGTGTACCTGTTACCTTTTTCCCCACCTTTTTTTCTGACTGTTTTTGCTGTCAAAATATATTATGGTCCTGTGTCCATTTTTCTAGTGAAAAATCTTATGAAAGAGAAGTATTTTGCCAGTTTGATTTGCATAAGAATGCTTATCCTTATTTCCCAAAATATATAAACTTGGGATATTCACTTTTTCTTCACAAGATCAGTCAGTGTGAATCTCACAGAATCATAAAAGCATAACTAGAGGAGTAGCGTTTGAAATTTTAGGAGCTTATATGGTGTGTATTTGCATGACATTTCCTGCAAATTTGAACATTAATTCCAAAGTTTTTAATTCTTTTCCATTTCTGCTAATTTTAAATTATAGTATTATGGTAGCCCCAGATGATGTTACAGGCTTGCAGCTCAGCTGCTCTGTCTGATTTACTGCAATTTTTTAATACCACTTACTGTCTTGCAGAGCCTTGACACTTGCATCACCAGAAGTTCGTTTCCACATGGACAGTGAAACTCATGATCCTATTGATCTGCAGACTAAGGAGCTCAAGTATGCATTTTATTTATTAGTTAATTCAGGGTAGGGATGGAATTGAAAACATGTTTAAGTAGTAACATTTAGTGAATAGAGTACAAAGTTCCTGTAATAGTGCTGGACAGTCATAGAACTGGAGGATGGTTTGAGTTGGAAGGGACCTTGAAAGCCTAGCTGGTTCTAACCCCCCTGCCATGGGCCCAGACACTTCCTACTACATGAGGTTGCTTAAAGCCCCACCCAGCCTGGGCTTGAACACTTCCAATGATAGAGCATCCACAACTTCTTTAGTCAAGCTGATCCTCAGAAAGAGAATTCCTCTATTTTACTGCAGTATTTATTTAGCAAATCTTGAACTCTATGCTTCATGTGTGAACTTCCTAGGAAGAAGTCAAGAGGTTTACCTGTTGATCTTTTCAGACATTTTAATTCTTCATTAATTTGATGTTTTAGAATATTTCAGGGTTTTGTTTTTTTTTTCTGAATCAGTACTTGGAGCTTAATAAGCTTTGTTTTTAGTCTTAAAATTGCTTGCCTACTTGTATAAATGTTCAAAACCAGTAGCTAATATTATAAAACATTGTTAGAATGATGGAATGTTTCTTTGTTAGGCACTCAAAGTAAATGTCTAATGCTTTTCTAACAATATAAAATACTTATCTTGATAGAGAGACAAATTCCATGGTTGAAGAGTTCATGTTGCTTGCCAATATTTCTGTAGCACAAAAAATTTACGATGAGTTCCCAGAGTTTGCCTTGCTCCGGAAACATCCCGCTCCTCCCCCATCAAATTACGACATCCTTGTGAAGGCTGCAAAGTCCAAGGCAAGTTTCTACCATGCTAATTAAGTGAATTAATTATGAAAAGCTTTATTTTCTCTCTGGTTGGCCACTTACCTGAGAATAAAGGCTGGAAAGCAGCATTTTAAAAGTGTATCAGCTACACTTCGAAATCCCTGGTATTTGCAGCAGGATAATTGTACCTCTAGGTCAAAGGAAGAATCTCATGCTTTTTAAAACCTTTCTTAGATAAAGAAAGCATAACACTCTCTTAAGTCTTGCATGGTAGCACTTGTGAACTGTGAATGTTTCTTTCTCCTCTCTAAGTCACATGTGATTTTGAGACAGTTTTTGGCTTTGGATCACATACATTGTTGATGTACTTAAAAATTGATCAGTCACATCAAATAACTTGTTTCTCTTAAAGTCAGGAAATAAGAAAATCTGTTTATAGTTTCCATCTTCTCCATAGATCAGCTAGAGGTTTATTTAGCCTGAAACAAGTCTAATTTAATTAAGGAGTCTGAACAGAAAAAAAATTACTATTCCAGTTTCAGGATCTTTTATTTGAGCTAAACTTGTAATTTTGTGTTTACTGTGATATACATTCCCATTTCCTTTCCCTTCAACTCTTTCCCCACCCCTTTTTTTTTTTTCTTAAGGTCAAGAGAGAAACTCCGAGATTCTCACAGTTTGACATAATTAGACAAGCCTAAACCTAGCCCATTTAATTTTTCAATGCTATAAAACTGTGATAATGATAATTATTTCATTTGTATTCTGAAAATTATTGTTAAAGTACTGTTTTATTTGGAAAGATAAAATTCCTGTGCATAGGTAAACATTCTTTCATATAAACCAAAGTGGCTTTTTTACTACACAACCATCACAATTAGGTATTAATATGCTATATTTATACTTTCTTAAGAAAAATGCAATTATCTTACCATAATACAGGCATAATTTGATCTCTGGATCATACTTTATTGCTAGTGCTGTATGTGATGGATAGAGCATTCAGCTGATCATGTGATGAAATTTACCTTGTATTTCTGGAAATTAAAAATGCATTATGTATTTTCACACTACCTGAATTTTTATCAGAGAGCACTGGCAAACAGGAAAAAAAAATGTCATACACAGTACTAGTTATACATTTCACTTTTCCAAGTATACATTATAACAATTTTGCAGAGGAAATACCATAAAGTAAATTACTTACTTTGTGCTTGGATGAGAATCTTTGTGTGGCATAAATACATGGGGTTTTTTTTACATTCTTTCTGATATATTAAAGGATAGAAAAATCAAACCAAAGAAAATAAAATCTCGTTAATATTGGCATGAAGTATTTCTTAGTTCAGAATAGGCGTCTTTTCTGAATTCCTAGGCTTCTGACTCAGCATTTTGTTTCTTGCATAGAGCACTAGTAATAATGACGGAGAGACCTGTGCATGGATGGATTTTGTTTGCTTTTGTAGTAGTAGCATTCCATTGTGTTATTAGGTGTTATATATGTGCCAGTTGCTAAGATTATCCTAGTTATATTCTTAATATTTGCTAGTAATACCTGACCTTTTTTGTTTCTTTTCTTCTCTCCTTTCAGAATTTGGAAATTAAGACAGATTCAGCAAAGGCTTTAGCTGAATCATTAGACAAAGCTGAATCTCCTACATTCCCCTACCTAAATACACTGCTGCGAATTTTGACCACTCGCTGCATGATGCAAGCTGTTTATTTCTGCTCGGGAATGGATAATGATTTTCATCACTATGGTTTAGCCTCACCTATTTATACTCACTTTACCTCACCTATTAGAAGGTACTTGTATTTTATGAAAGTTTCAGAGAAAATAAATAAGTGATTTATTTGTGAAGAAACTGTGGTGTTTTCCATTTAAAAAGTTTCTGTTCAACGTTAGTTTCAGTTGAAACAGCAGTGGCTTAAATGGTGGTCCATCCTCATGTACACTCTCAGGTTTACTGTCCACAGCTCCTAGGGTTTAGTGACATTTAAAAAACCAAAAACAATAAGAATACATCTCTAATGCACATGTTTGGCATAGAAATGCACTTCAGGGTCAGTCAGCATTAGTCTTAGCCAGAGACTGAGGTGGAGTTTGCTCAGTCATTTTTGAGATGGAAACTGTTTGAATTTTGAGGAGACTATTTTCCATGTGAAAACACTGATAATTGGGAACTTGCTATTGGCAGCTGTTGGGTGCAATGAAATCATACTTCTTGGAAAAGTGTGTTAGTTTTTTTGTCTGACCAAGAAGCCACTGAGTTTTTGAGGAAAATAATTGTTATCATGCTTCTTAGAAACATTTCAAGTGAAATCTCTTAGATGTGGATTAAAATTCCTATGCATTTATATGGATAATTTGTGGAACTTCTAGGAGTCCAAATGGTAAATTTTAGTTCTTACCAGATGTATTAAAAAATTCCTCGCTGAGGTTCTAATAAGTTATGTAAGAAGAAGTTCAAATGTGAGATTATGCTTTGCAGATCTATGGCATTGAAATACTATTCTACACTAAATTTGTGTAATTTCATGTGAAAGGGAAGAAGGATTGGTTTAAAATGCCTTGGTGAAAGATCATTCTGTAGAATATACAACTTTGTATACAAAAAATACAACTTTGTTTCTTTTTGTGGCACAATTTAGAATTTATCTTAGTAAACATTGTAACAGTTTTCTGGCTCTGCAGTGCATTTTTGGACTGCAAAGAGATGGATGCTGAATTAATAGAGGGAGTTGCTAGCAGACAGTCACTATTACAAAAACTTACATCTGTAAGATTCACAAAAACAAACGTATGATCAGAAACTTTTTTATTAATTTTGAAAAACTATGTTTTACTATGTCATTGATGATTTTATCCTCATCTTTGCAGGTATGCTGATATCATAGTCCATCGGCTTTTGGCAGTGGCCATAGGAGCAGACAGTACTTACCCAGAACTCACAGATAAACACAAACTGGCAGAGATGTGTAAAAATCTCAATTACCGACATAAAATGGCACAATATGCACAAAGAGCCTCCGTGGCATTCCATACACAGGTAAATAGTTCTGAGATGGTATGTTGAACTATGGACACAGCTAGGCCAAAACCAAGCGACAGTGCAGAAATTATAAAGGCTGAGGGATGCTTCTGACAAAAAGCTTAAAACATTACTTTGCTTGTTCTGAGAAATTCAGAATGGCATCTTGAGGATTCCTTTAGTTTTGTGCTTTTATAAATATGAATGCTTTATACTACAGTAATGTTATAAATGGTTTATGTGACTTTTTAAAATCTGCTTTCAGGATATGCTGTGTAATTATTACTAAATGTGGATGTGTATTTGAATGTTTTATTTTTCTGAAATAGTGTATTTGTAATTCAGAAGAGAATGTTCTAGTGCCTCTTTTTTCTTATTTGTGTGTTCTACTTTTGTTACAGCTGTTCTTCAAAACCAAGGGAGTAGTAAATGAAGATGCATATATATTATTTGTAAGAAAAAATGCGATTGTGGTTCTGATTCCCAAGTATGGATTAGAAGGAACAGTCTTCTTTGAAGAAAAAGACAAACCAACACCAAAACTGGAGTACAACAGCGAGGTATGTTCTTACTCTTATTCTTAAGGTTTGTTCTTAAACACCTTTATTTTCTTATTTGGTAAGCAAACAGAATGACTAAAATCTATTCTAGTTGGATTTAGAAGGGTAAGAGAGGCTTTTCTAAATGCAAGTTCATTAATCTCTAGTAGTAATGAATGCCACTATAGTCTTAGTAAATCTAAATAAGTAGGTTCTGACAGGAATTTGTTTCTGTAATAAATAGTACTGACATCTAATTATCTGATTAATTACTGCAAAAAATGCATATACCACGTTATAATACTGAATATTCACTACAGTAGTAATTTTTGGTTATTTTTATTTACATGTAAAAGTGATATTTTCATACAAACATATTTATTTGTATAAAAACATAAGCTGTTCCAAATAGTGAGTATTTATACAAAATTTGAACTTTCAGGTGCCATCACTTACTGTGGAAGACACAACATTACATGTATTTGATAAAGTTAAAGTGAACATTATGTTAGATGATTCCAACATCCAACATCAGAAAATGCGGATGGTCTTGGTAGAACCCAAGGTAAGGCCCAAAATTCTTAGTACCATATTTTCCTTTGGTAAAGTTAGAAAATCATCATGTGGTAAAATTGAAATTTTACCCAGAAGAAGAAATATAATTTAGCAGCAGCTTGTAATGATTGCTTCATATTCACTCATAAAACACAGGTCTTCCTTCGCTGGCTGTTGAAAAAAATAGAGCCTTCTAAATTAAACTTCCCTTCTGTGCCCATCAGGATATTTCCACGGTTGGGAATGATGATGATTTGCTCAAGTAATTTATTGGATTTTACAGTTCTGTAATCAGATGTCCCTCTGAAAATCTGCCAAAATTTGGTACGATCTTCTCTTTACTCCAGTGAATTACAATGTAACTGTAATGGGTGGCTCAGCTCTGTGTAATTGCTGAGTGTCAATGGCAGTTCTGTCTTAAAACGCCCACAATATAAAAATTCTCTCTTGATAATGTTTTAAGAACTGTAATGTCCTAATAACACTCTCTAGTCTCCAGACTTTTCAGTTCTAGCTTCTTTGTCAAATCCGAATTGAAAATCCCTTCTGGGATTTTCACTTGCTCTCACACTTTAGGCCTGGTAAGTATTTTGCATGATATTACAAAATCATGCTCTTAAGAGTAAGGTACATGTAACTTTCTTGGTAAACAGATCATTGCAGCACTTGAGTATCCCTTATCACAGAGGAAAAAGACAACCCAAAATAAGCAAAAGCTTCTCTCTGTTTATACAGTGAAACATGATTACATTTTTCCCTTGAGAAATCATGTTTCCAAACACATGTAAATATATTCTGATCTTTGAGCTATTGTATGAGCTTGAGCCATAGAATGGTTTGGGTCACAAGGACCTTTAAGGATGATCTAGCTTCAACCCCCCACCACAGGCAGGGACAGCTTTCATGAGATCAGGTTGCTCAAAACCCCATCCAACCTGGCCTTAAACATTTCCAGGGATGGAGCATCCACATCTTCTCTGGGAAACCTGTTCCAGTGCCTCATCACTCAGAATAAAGCATTTTTTCCTAATACCTAAACTGAACCTACCCTCTTTCAGGTGGGGCAGGGAGAAGCCATTCTCCCTTTTCCTGTCACTGGATGCCCTTGTAAAAAGTCGCTCTTCAGCCTTCCTGTAGGCTCCCCTTTCAGGTCCTGGAAGGCTGCTCAAAGGTCTCCTTAGAATCTCTTCTCTGGGCTGAACCCCAACTCTGTCAGCTTTTCTCACAGCAGAGCTACTTCATGTAGCCCTCTGATCATTTTTGTGGCCCGCCTGTGGACTCACTCCAGCAGGTCCATGTCCTTCCTGTGCAGGACCCCAGAGCTGATGCAGCACTGCAGGTGGGGTCTCACAGAGCAGAGCAGAGGGGCAGAATCCCCTCCCTCCCCTGCTGCCCACGCTGCTTTGGATGCAGCCCAGGACACGTTTGGTTTCTGGGCTGGGAGTGCCCATGGCTGGGTCATGTCCAGCCTCTCATCCACCAGCATCCCCAAGTCCTTCCCAGCAGGGCTGCTCTGCTCTTTCCTCCCCTCAACCTGTGTTGAAGTGAATCCCTCTGACTTCAAAAACTGGGAGTAGACAACAGAAAGTGTAGCAGAGAGGAGCCCTTGTATTCTGTTGTGCATTCACATGTTCACAACTTCAGCTTGTCAAGAGCTTGTGTTGTGGGCATGACCCAGGAACATTGCTATGGCCATGACTCCAGTCTGAGGGACACTTTTGAAAACAGACAGAAAGTAAGGCTAATGCAAGCTGCTGATTTTGTTAGGAAGGGTGCTCCTGCTTCTCTTTGCATTTTTCAGCTTTTATTTCAGGTGAGTGTTCTACCTGTGATTGTTCTAAGATGACAGACCCTCTTTTAGGTGATTATCTAAATCAGAATTTTCTGATGTTGACAGAGTGTTTGTAAAAAGTCTGTACAAGCAAACTCAAGTTTTACCAGGGTAGCAAAATTGAGTAAAAATATTCTGACTTCTGTTCTTTTCCTACTGTAGATATTAGGAAATGATATGCCTGCAAGTCTCTCTGCAGAGGCAAGCAGCAAGGACGAACCAGAGAAAAAGAAAAAGAAGCTACAAAAATAGCTGGATACAAAAGTTAAGAAGGAATCACAAGTACTTGCATTTACATATTTTTCCCTATGGGCAAAAAATTCTAGAAGCAGGTTTTGTTTACTTTTTAAATATGCATTTTAATAATTTGTAAAGAATTTTTTAAGCTACTTTTTTATTACTGTGAATGCAGAACAAGTTTTAAAATCATGTATATCTAGACCTTTGTCCTGTGGGTGAAAATAAATGTTTCTGCAAAGTGAAGAAATGATTGTAGAGTTTCTTGTTAATAGCCTTAAGGAAGATTTGAGTCTGATACAAGTCAGCACTTCTGTGCACTCAGCAACTCAGAACTGAAAGAAGTAATTGGACAATACAGGTATTAAAGAAATGTCTTTATTCTGTTTCACTGCTCAATTTACAGTTAGACATGTTAAAGGATTCTTGTTAAAACTACTGATATTAATTTAATGTAAACAATGACCGTTTTGTGCAATGTATGCCAACCAATGCATTAACAACTACAGAAACAGAATGGTCAAGTGACTTCCATGGTAATTTGCACAGCAGGTTTCTTCTACAAATCAATTACACAAACATAATAAAAAAATAGGCATGTTTTCATAAAATAAATATTTCCCATCTAACTGAAGACTACAAAACAGGACAAAAAATACAGGCAATCCAGGTGGGGAATCCTTAATCACTTCTCACATTCACCCATTTCTGCTCTTTTTTCTTACCTTTAAGAAAATGTGTTACAGGATGAAATTAAATACTTTAGGAATTGCTTTTTTACTTGTGAACACTTCGTAAGCCTCCAATCATTGAACATATTTTAAAAACAATCAAAAAATTTAGTTAAAAAGTAAAACCAAATCTTAATTATATATGTAATTCAGAAACAGATCATAATTTGGGCTACCCTGCTTAACATTCATTAAATTTACATTACTATTTTAGTAATCACAATTGCAAAAATAAATCCTTTGTACAGTCCTTTCAATTGATTATTGTTAAAATTATCATGAGAAACAGAAATGACACAAGGTCATATGTAACTTTTAAATCTCAGACAAGTTGTAGCCTGCTTTTGAGTGACAGAACTTAGAAGCTAAAGCTAAGAACATTTTGAAGGCCCTATTCTATAAAAGTATGAGTTAGTTTCCTACTTTTTAACAAAAATAATCTCTTAACTGTTACCAATTCAGTGTATTTCCAGCTTTTAGTAGGGCACTGTTTGAAGATCATGGAATAGCTAATATATGACACTAGATTCCATTACTGTCAATCCCACATGCAGTACAAAGTGATTAAATTGCTACAGAAGTAAAAATAATGCACATCATGTTTGCTCATTAGATTTCTAAAGTAAATTTTTTAATATTTATTTTTGCAATGTGAGAACTACAATCAAGAGATGCAGACAGACGTTTCCCTTTTACTTAAATATGCTTTTCAGAAAGCCTTCAGTAGGAAATTATTAATGAAAGTATTTCAAGAACTGTTCTATTCAAACAACACACAACTCGCAGGTCTAACACACTGATTTTAATGCCAAGAGATTCTGTTCACATCTCGCCTTTTGAGAATTTTTTTAAATGCTGTCTTGCCTTCAAATTTATATCTGGCCAATAGGTTTCAGGCCTAGTGTGCCAATAGCTGCTCATCAGCCATGGTCTGTCACTTTGGTAAAAGCTTTTCTGTGGGTTGTGGAATAGAACAGAAAGCAGAACTTCCATCCAGTATCCTGGGACATCCTTGCTATGAAAAGAGAGAAAGACTGCTTCACCTGGAATACTTAAGAATGGACTTCTCTTTTTCATTAATCCAACGAAGTTTACCAGAGCTCTACATAAACAGAACCCAGAAATCCCAGTGTATCTCTTATATCTTCTTTCCCTCTTGGTCACTAGGGCCACAAGATTACCGTTACTTTTTTCCTCTTATTCACATTCACAAGTTCCAGAATTTTAAACAAATACAAGCAAGTTCAACCAAATCAGATTTGATTACACAAAGGGAGTTCTGGGCTTCTGACCCCCACCTCAATCCATCATTTTAATTTATTGATGGTTTTCTTGAAAGGATCAAAGGTTTGCTTGTATTAATACTTCTGGCGATAAATGGCATGCAAACATTGATTATATTTTTAACTATTTATCTAAATATTTTGGTAATTTCTGTAAGCAACGTAATAATACTAGGAATTAAACATAAGAGTGAAGTAAAAGTGTAATGGTTTACTTTTATAGAAGAAAGGCTGTACCATTTTCTTAATGATGTACTGAGACCACTGAATCTTACTGCACCTTCTTAGGTTCCTTCCAAAGAGTACCAGAGCATCAATTCAGACACAAGTGTTCAGAGACACTGGTAGTGTCAGGTGATCAACTCCCAAGTTTAGTACTAATACAATTACCCAAGCAACAACACTATCTTTTAATTTTAAGGTAACCAATATTACATTTTGCTTAAGTACTTGGTAAACCTAACTGACATTACAGATTTCTGTCAAACCAAGGAAAAAGCTGTTCAGAGAATTGCTAAACAGCTTCTTTTGACATAAAGCTTATTTTATATTTCTAAGAGAACTAAACTTGGCGTTTGCTCTCACCACACCCCAGCAGTTCACTACTGTCCAGTGACTTACTCTTGGCACTAGCGGTAGCATTTATGAAGCCACACAGTATATCTGATTGGAGGAAAGCAATCCAAAACTAGACTAATCCCCCTTTCACGTTTCCTTTCCACAAAGAAGAATGTCCCTCATGCCTTTAGGAGGGAAAAATCTTAAAATGTAGGTGATTTTGCAGTTATACTGGCTCCTATGCAAGTTATCCTAGGCTCCTCATGGAATTCCCCCCAGTCACAGAAGGAATACAAGTCTGAAAAAAACCCTATTATTTCTCTGTACCAAATCTAGACACCTTAATTTTCAAAAAGGATAACTTAATGACAATAATAAATTTCATAATAAGACCTGAAAAATCTCACATTATTTAAAAATTCCATTAATATATACTAAACAGTTTATTACATTTGCATTAGAAAAGCAAAATAGTATGTATAATCCAGGTAATTGAGGTCATATGTGTAAAAATTTATTAGAAACCACAGCTTTAAGTTCTCCATCGGAAAGCTACATACCACTTTTGTGAAATCCCTGAACTTGATTTTCATTTTTATGTTTCCAAGCAGAAATATTGCAAGTTGCATTTTGACCAAACACTGTGCTATGTGTTTTTCCTTTCTGAAAACAGGATTGCTTCTCTGGAGATTTTGTTCTCAGCAACTGATTGTCCTTATGGCTTAAAACAGAACACTCCTAGGTGAATACAAAAAAGTTA
>VZTT01038825.1:15319-28983 GCA_013400855.1 Buphagus erythrorhynchus | reverse complement strand
AGTTAGTTTTAAAACCATTTTTAAAAGAAATTCTTCAAAAGAAACAAGATCCAAGCTTACTATGTGCAAATTTCAAGTATAGCAAGTACCTTAAGTACCAACTCTACCCTTCTGAAATGAGTAAGAAATGATGTAACACGTTTGCTCTACACAGATCTTTGAAACGTGCTGTCTGCAAGAACAAACTCATTTCAAGGGCTCACATGAATGCCTGAATGAGCCAGACTTGAATCTTTCAGCCAGCAATGTCTGTGCTTTTTTCTTTTCATTCCCTGGGGATTCTCAGTTATGAGATCTGAATGAAGCACTTAATGCCTTCACACTTTATTCCTAATGTAAAATGCAAAATTTGGTTTAGTCAGGACCCAGCAGTTCAAGAACTAACAGTGGGAAACAGCAGCTGTGTGACATTGTCAAGTCCCTCTAGGACAGGTTTGATACAAGACAATTGACTCTGGTAAGTACATGCACAGATAAAATCCATGTCCAACCCATGCAGAAAGTTCCCCAAAAAGTCAGCATGCCAGCTATGGTCTAGGACTTGATGCTACATTTATAAAAACCAGGAGAAGACAATTTTTCCCCAGCAATGTCCTTCTCCACAGGCACATGTTTAAAACTTAGTAATAAATGAAGCAGCAAGAACAAAAGAAACAAAAATTAGAGACAGACTACAATAGTCAAGAGCAGCCTCACTGCTACTACTCATGCATAAACCTCAGTTTCCTCCAAAACATTTGCTTTTATCATAAAACATATTCATTTTACTGCCAGTTTAAGATGTTTGTCTTGCATTAATTCAATGTAGTCTCCAAAATGACGCTACATTAACATCTTTATTATCTGACAGTCTCTCCCCTCAGGCTCCCTGAAACCAAATAAAATGGGGAATGGATGCTTTAGATGGGAAGTCTATCACTTTTTTACCACAATTCCTACCTTTGTTCTAAGCAGCTGAGATTTATTCTGAAACATGGCAGTATTCACATCATTTTCTCTGCAACTGTTTTCAGCCCCCACAGTATCCATAATGCTGTTTCCACAAGTCTGTGTATTGTAACCACTGTCCACCTGAAATCAAAAAGCAGGGCTTGAAAAATGTACTGTCTGTCAGCTTTAGTTTGGATTAAGTTAGATATACTAATGTACATAGCAATACAAAAATAATTACAATTGCTATGCTAACTCCACCAAAAGAGGGGATGGAGGGAAGGAATAGAAGTCACGATACCACCTGCATGCCATATCCAGTAAGAAAAAATAACAATTAGTTCGAGATTAGTATATGTATTCCAAGTTATGTTGAGCTCAGTTTTATAGAGAAACAAAAAAATATATTTTTACCTGAATACTACTGTTGTCACAAGGAATTGCACTGCTCTCTGCAAGAGGTGACATGCACATGCGAGAGCTTTCAATACTGAAAGTAATGCCTGTCATAAAGCTGGTCATTGGTGTATTGCTACTGCCAATTGTTTCTTTTATCCAAGTGTTTTCCTCTGACACTTCAGCTGCATCAGCCATGTCTACAGTATTATTTTCCTTTAAGCCCTCTATATCCCGAAATGATGACAACCTTTGATGACAACCTTCCGAGTGATCTGATGCAATAGACACAGTTGTCACCACAAGATGTGCACCATGTGGAAAAGTATCACTGTCTTCCTGATGTAAGTTTATTCCATTATCCATTTCTGGGAACCGAGCTTCCGCTGGAGAAGTGTTTTCCTTGTCTTCCTCATCCTCATCATGATTCTCAACTGCAATTGGTATTCTAATGACAGAAGTCTGATACTGGGCAGTTCCTCTACAGGCTCCAAGCCTCATAGGAGAGCAATTTTTAATTGGAGAACAACCATCTATATAGGGACTTCTTGTGCTTGGGGGTGTCATCCTATTTGAGGAAGAAGGAATATCTGGAGAACGAAATGTAAATTTTCTTTGGTCTGAAAAAAAATGAGCAAAGTTTAACTCCACCTGATATCTGATAGAAAAATTTGTCATTCTCAAGGCCCTGCAGTCCATTGAACAATTTATAGCCAGCTACAGAGTATTGCACGGACTGTTGCCTCCCAACCCAACTAAACAAGCAACACCAAAAACCAATCCCACCACCCATACATTTCAGTTACCATGGTAAAGGCAAGTTTTTATTCCACCAAATTTCTCTTCTATGACATGATTTGCTGTATTGGAGACCTTGCATTTTCAAATGTCATTACTATACAGTAATTCAAAGGATATAATTGAATCTAATACATAAAATAATTGAATACTAATACAGTATTCAAAGGAAAATGGGTGAAGGCTGGTTCTATGGTTTTTTGTAAAACAAATGTCAATACACACTCTACAGGCATTTAAATTTTTGGCAGCAATGACGTTTAAGATCAAACAAGTGAGAAAACATCTGTGCAATCTCCACATATAATAGTAAAAATAACACAAATCAAAGTGTGTAAAAGTAACATATAAATATGTATAATCATGCCAAACATGTATAATCATGTATAAACAAGGCATTAAGCATTACCAGGTATGGACACACCACGAAACAGTGACATTTTCTATAGCAATGAGGACACAAAATGTTTGTGATTTCTTCATTAGTCATTTAATTTCAAATAATCGTCATGATGGCATGGCATGATTTGAAAGCTCAAATGAAACAGTCTTTGCCATTTACCATTAAAATGCTTCAGGCTGGGCAAAATCAGAATTGTAACCTGCATCAGTTCAGGCATGTGGCTTTAAAACCCTTCCCATGCTAAATTAAATTAAACTTTTAACTCTTCTTCATTCTTGTTGCATCTCAATGCCTTCTTCCAAAATATTCTCTCTAGTTGATCAGTTGCAAGCATATATATTTCATTGTTTCACATATTTCACTGCTGAACAGCAGATGTGTCATACAGGAGACTGCTGGTCTGCCAAGCATAGGAACTCATCTCCAAACAGAGAAAGGTTCCACTAATAATTTAGAAGTCTTTATAAAAAAAATATATTGGTCAAGATAGAGTAATACATATACAATTAAACCATACCTGAGAGTGGTGTTTTTCTTATGTGAAAAGCAATTGGTGAAAAAGCAGGAGAACCATTATGTGCAGGAGACCCCTCTGAAAATGGGGGACTGGTTATACTTCCCAGACTATAAGCTCTTGTTCCTCCCTGGATAGGACTTGATGAAAACTGACCCTTCAGAATAAAAAAAAGCAAACCCACAGAGCATTATTTTCATAATATGTATATATAAAATTGTTCTAACTAAGACATTTAATATGACAGCACTGGGAAAGACTAATCCTTTACAATTAGTTTAAATATTCCAATTGCAGCGCTTCCCCTGGACCTTACGTCTCCACACAGGTGAAAAGAGCAGTGGACACAAACTGTCACATAATACTAGCTAGGACTATTTTATCCACTATATTTAAGATCTATGAGAAACCTAAACAGAGAATTAATGCTATCTGTGTATCTAGTCAAGTGTTTAATCAGAATTTCTTATTCATATCACTGCAGATGAAAGTCAGCCACTATTTATATATTAATGTAATCCAATCTACTTAATTCAAAAGCAGATACAAAAGTGTTTCTCTTTAAGAAGAGAGAATGACCTTGCCTAAGACTAACATGCAAACAAACAAAACAAAAAAACCCCCAAAACAACAACAGAAAAAAACCCAGACCAAAACCCACCCCTCACCCCCAGCACTATAATTATACTGTAAGAATTCTTTACTAGGTTACCTTTTTTTTCAAGCTACACTATCCTAGTGTAGGTAGGTTTTTTCCATGCACTTCAAACCACCAAACAGATGAAAATACATCACCTAAACCACTTTATCTGCGCTATGTCCACATGGGGATAAGGTTCATCTTGCTTAATTTAAAAAATGGACATTATATTCTGTGTTCTAATAAATGTCTATTCATCTGAAAACTCTGGCCAATGGGAAAGAAAAAGGCATATTTAGCACCTCACTTCAAAGATCCACAAGTCATTTCTTTCATTATAAATGAGTTTATGAGATTTAAAGGAAATATATCACATGTTCATATCAACTGGTAATGTAGGCAGCAATTCATGGATTTAAACAGGACTTTTTTTGTAGACATATTTTATGAAAAAAAAAAAGTTTTAACATGCTTTCAGCAAGTCTTTTGCATGTTTTAATTTCTACTTCCTTTTCATAACAAAATTAAAACATCATTCCCAGTACAAGAGAATAGCAGCATAAGAAAATAATTTGAGATAATAAAAAGTCAGCAATATATTCAAGACTTTTGTTCACATATTTTTTTCAGAATTTGGAATTTGCAAAAACAAAAAAAAANGTACATCCCACCCAGCCCCAAAAACAGGGTACTTACTGAACTAGATGTGTCCAGGGGGCTTCTGCACCGGACTGGAGATAATTCAATTGAACAGAGCACTCCAAGTGGCTGACTACCACATGGACTATGCAGAGAAGGGGACAAACATGCAGATACGTTCCCATTTTCTTCCAAAAACAGCTTTCTTCTGAGTGATGAAGAGCTCAGATTTTCCTGAGACTGATCTGCAAATTCATCAGTTCTAAAATACTCACCTAGAAATGTGGGGAAAAAATTGTTTCCAATACAAATGCAGAAAAAAATACATTCCATTAAAGAGACATATATAATTAAATTAAAGCATTTAATCTAATTTACCAATACAGTAACACATTAATCTCTTTAGGCACCTATCCTAAAGGTCTGCTTGTAATTCCTATAAAAAGTCACCTCTGTCTACTAAGGTTCATTCCACTTCTGCCTATCATCCCTTAATATTAAAGTCTAAATTTAAAAAATAAATATTGGCTTCTATCTACTTATTGATCTTTCCCCAGAATTGTATTATTCCTTACATCTGAGCTGTCAAACAGGGATTATTTTACTACTCAAGCAAACCTAGAATCTTTTTTCAGGTCTCCCATATGCTTTGATGGTCTTCATGATACATCCAGAGGCAAACCAGATTAGACTTGAAGAAAGTCCAAGTAGTTAGCTGTTTACAGTAGGAAAGCACAAACTAAGACCTATTAAAATATGCTCTGATTTAGCAGATTATTTTAGTTTTTTTCTCTTCCAGTGCCCAACCACCCTCTGGGTGAAGAATCTTTTCCTGATATCCAACCTAAACCTGTCCTAACACAACTTCAGGCCATTCCCACAGGTCCTGTCACTGGTCATGAGAGAAAAGAGATCAATGCCTGCCCCTTCTCTTCCCCTCATGAGGAAATTGTAGAAGGCAATGAGGTCTCCCCTCAATCACCTGCAGGCAGAACTATTTCCAGTTGTCCTCCATATCCCTCCTTTTCTATCTTTACATCCACACTCAAACCATATCATTTAAGTCACATGTCCCAAGCAACATGTGGTAACTGTCTATTTAGAATGCATAGTTAAAACTTTCATTCATACATTTCGTTTTCAGTATTTCACAAGACAAATCCAGCCAACAATGCAAAACCAAGTTTTCTATTTAGACATTCATAATTAAATTTAGATATTGCATGACATACCTAGTATTTTCTCTAAATTGAAATCCACTGGCAAAGACAATACTGTCTGACAAGCAGCTGCAATGAATAAAACCAACAAAATTAGCTTACAGTGACCTTTTACTAAAGCTGTAGAAACAAGAATTCACTTTCAAATTGCACTGTAATCGAGCTATTTAAACTACAGTTGCAATAAGAAAAAGTGTTAATTAAAGAATTATTCTGATTTGACAACACTACATGCAGAACACTAGGCTTAGAGATAAAAACCCAAGAGTTTTAAGAATGCCTCTCTAGAGGCTTTTATTTTAACTGAGATGTCTCTGAGGAAAGGAAGAATTCAAAAGGAAGTAGCAGAAAAATCAAAATACCTTGGGGAAAAACAGTAACTATGTATCTAAAATGATGCAGTTTAAAAGATGTATTAAAATTTCTGATAATTATTTGGCACAGAAAATAATCATGATTCTCTAACCCAAAACAATCTAATATATTAAAGGTTTTTTGAAACTGTAATTTACTTGTAAATCTGAAGCTCACATTCACTTTTTAATCCAGAAAAAGTACAGACACTGAGCTGGAAAAAATGCACTCCACAGTCTACAAGGGACTTCTTTTTTATACTTGAAAAAATACAACAGAGTATAATAGAATTACATTCCTATGAGAAATAGATATTAAACTCAATAGTACCCTACAGTTCAAGAAAAAACTATTTCTATTTCTACAGTAACATTAACAAACAAATAATTTCCTTTTCAAATTAAATATCCATTAAAAATTGGTTATTTTTCTTCAGAGAAAGCCTGTAATTTTAGGCATTGCCTTTTACTCACCATTGCTTTTCCCAGGCTGCAAGCTCAGCTGTCTTCCAATCGGAGAAATGTTATTTATATCTATGGCTGGAAAACACAGAACTTAAATTTAAACATGCACTGCATATAGTTTTGAAATGCAGCAACATTAAGTTAGAATACTTAATTCAACCGAACAAAATTTTTCCATCAATATTTGGAAGAGATTAGAAAGGAGTACTGAGAAAAGGTTACCATTACAGGTATCAAGAGAATTTCAGCATGTTTCCGTTCAAAAAAAAGCTTAGTGAAGTAGCATGAGCATTGCCCAAAACTTTGTCTCCTCCTGTCTCTACATGACAGAGACTTAAAACAAAGTAGTTCATGTTTAGCTAAACAGGATGTGATAAAGTAAAACACATTTCCAGAAAATAATTCAGTCTGGACTAGAGAAAGGTGAAGATACACTTCAACATTTTCTATGCAGCTGAAGAACACATTAGACCATTTTCTTCCACCATTGACTTTACCAGACTTTGGATTATGCCTTATATTCTCTGCCCTTAAAGTGACCATCTTACAACTGACAATTAAAAATACACTATTGACAAGCTGTATCTCCTCGATAAAAAAATTTAACAGCTTAGCTTTTTCCAAATCTTGCAAAAATCCCCACTTATTTAAGACTTTCACCAAACAACAGGGCATGCAAACAATACTTTATAGCTTGCATTTTCCATCTTGTAATCCATTTGTTCTGTATTCTGCTTATATACAGACTTCAGTAAGAGCATTAAGAATAAAATCTAACAGTGGCATCAATGAAACTAATTAAGAAAATCCACGACTAGTGGCAGTGAGCTAGCAGGATGACAACAGGAATTTATGCTGCTAGTAAGGGTAAAAGAATACAGAATTCCATTTCCAATATGCTTATATGGTGAGGAAAGCAGTCAGAGTAAGAGGACGTGCAAATATCTGAAGAAAGAAGTGAAGCAGAAGACTTGGCTATTACCAGTATCAACGCAGTTGATAGTTATAGATACAAAGTTATGTGTGTAAATTAAAATGGTTGCAGACAGATTATTAAAGTAGAAAAATTTAAGAACAAAGATCAAGAATAACAAAAAGGAAAAACTATACAAGACTTTCAATTAATAAATAATTTTAAAACAAAGAAAGCACTTGAGTACAACAGCTGAAAATCAATCAGTTGTGCCTCATTTTATCATTGGTTCTTAAAATTTAAATTGAGATTTAAAAAAAATTATGCTTGATAATTTCTCCAAAAGCTATATTATTTTGGGTGGACACACAAAAGCAACTTACTTTTAGTTGAATTAAACTGAGAAACTTGCTTGTCTTCATGTTCAGTCCAAGGAGAAGGAACTATGAGTTTTTTTGTGAAAAACTGGAGTAGAATAAAAACAAACCATCTCAGCACTTTTTAAAATTTTCAACTTAAATTTAGACTAGTACCCTGAACAAGAAAAAAAAATGTAGAACATTTCATTATTTTAGGCCAAAGGAGGTTAAAGAAAAAAAACAGTTTGAAGACCCCTATGTTCTTTGTGACATACAGCACCTCAGATCTTTCAAGTCTGCAGAGTGAAAACCATACACAAGTTTCATTTAACAATAATTACTCATTTTAGAAATTGAATTGTCACAACCATGCTTCTTGCATAGTAGTTTAAAAATAATTATTTTTAAATTTTCAGTTTGTTAAGTTTTATTTTGACAATTGAGCTATTTCACAGAAGTGATAAGACACTGCAGTAACAGTATAAGTGATAAACCAAGGCTTTTAGCAACATTATTAGTGTTACTGTATTTGGTTAAAGTGGTAAGTGGTAAAATACTTTTGAGTACTGACACTTCATTCTTTTTCTGTGAACCAGAAGTTGCACTGAGAAACACCCTGATGCAGAGGAGATGAACACTATTACAAAGCTTCAAGAAACACATGGCAAATCCTGACCTCAAATAAATGCAAGACTCAAAGTAAATGAAAAAACTCAGCTTGAAACACGCAACTATTAAAGGTATAATTTGTATCAGAGACTGTTTCAAGCTGTTCAGCTACATAATCCATTAGGTTATACCTCACAAAGAGGAAATACTCCTTTTAATGCAAATTTAGAACAACAAACAGAGCATCTTAGCTGCAGGTCAACTACACAGCTCCTTTATGGAATCATAAAACATTTCTTGTTTGTAGAGACAAACTGATAAGACCTCCTATTAGAGGATTATTTTATTTTTTAATTGAAGTAACATTGAAAATTTCCATAGTGAATATTTTAAACACTTCACTTTTCCTTCTCTGCTAGCAAAATGAATAGTGAAAAATAAAATGAAAAATGGATGGAAAAATACAAGCTACCAGAATAAAGCCTTCCATCCAACTAAGCAGACTTTGGAAGAAATTTAAAGATCACAGAAATTCTCCAATATTTCAAAAAAATGCAGTATCACTCCAACAATTACTGTAAACCCCCAACTTCTCAATCACCATTTTTAACCTGAAGTTAACTATAAGAATTATATTATGGCTACATTGCCACTAGCCAAGAAAAACAAAAGAAAATCTGTTGTTTTAACCTACATGTGTCTGAAAGAAGAAGGGAAGAGAAGGAGTGTGTGGATTCCAACTACAACTGCAAGGGATGAGGGTGCAAAATTACTTTCTTACTGAAATACAATAGGCTTCTGGGTTTTGAAACCCTGTAAAAGACGTGGATCTTTTCTATAGGCAAATCAGTATTTAACAGCACAAAGTTTAATTACCTCCTCAATAGCTTTTTGCCTTCTGTCTTCTGTCTCCTTATCAATTCTAAGTAACAAATGAAAAACAACTCAATTATCAAAACCATCACATAAGTAGGAAAAGATGTAAAGTCCAGCCATATAATAATAATTTATAGATGCTCAAGAGAAAATTTTTAAAATTTTTAAATTAAATTGCACTAAACTGTAAATCTTATAATGTTTTTACTTTTACATGCAATAATCTTATACTACAAATTTAGAAATATAAATGCACTTCTCAATTCAGATGATTTGAAAAAGATTTGTACCATTTAAAAGTACATTTAAATAATAGCAAATATTCTGTTTACTCAGCATGCCTGGACAAAAACTCAATCATAACTTATCTTCCAAAATAATGTCATCTGAATATATTTTACTATTAAAGTTAACATCAGATTAGACTTGCACTATAAAACCAAGCACACTAAAAAAATGAGCTGTAAGGAATTCAAGGGCAACTGAAAACACTCCTGGAACTTGCACACTCAATTTCCTGACACAGCCCACTTTCCCAACAGAGAGTTCTCCCAAGTCAAATACCCAGTCTGCCACAGGTACTTCAGTATCGTATTTCAGTTTCTAACAATGAATATATTTCCTTATGCAGATTTGTAACTTTGTTTTTAAAGAAATACTTCAGTTACTTCATGATGTGTGAGATTCTCTATTTATATTTCCTCTAACGGTCACCTTCAAGCCTGACTTTCAGTTACTACAAGGTAATTTATTGTAAAATTTCTTCAAGCTTATAAATGTTTATCATTGTCTTAGCTGAACCCCCCAATACTTTCATTCACAGTTCATATATCTGAATTACCCTTGAATAATTTTAGAAATCAGTCAGATAACAAGATATTATTAGATACACAAGCATGCATAAATGTGCCAAATACATGAAGTCTCACAGGTCTTTTATGCTTATCAGACTTAGAATATATCTGCAATGTTTGGACATGCCACCTTCAATTACACCTGCCCAGACGATGCTAAAGTGACAGATCTATGGAGGCACTTGCAGACTTATTGTACCAAAAAAACAAGCATACAGTCACTGTATATTTATGTATATGTATGCACTGAAACATGCAAGCATGGACACAGCAAATACTGAGAGTCAAACTAGCCTCTTTCTAGTCATAGCAGATGATTTAAAGAAAAATAAAAAAAAAGAAGAACCACAGTGATTATGAAACAGTGGGACAGACTGAAAGGACCCACTGAGACAATGCATGTTTATATCTATGGGCCATGTCACTTATCATCATTGGAACTGTCACCCAAGTCATATTAAAGCTAGTTTGTCTGAATAAGGTTCCAGAAACAATGTAATTAACTTACAAAAAACATAAGGCTTAAGGCTTTAAAATGTATAAAAAGCCTTAGTCTGAAACCTAGTTAGTGGCTGCTAGAGGAAGAACAGGAAACATTAAGACCTGGTGATTCCGATACAGCTGGGGACAGTTATAATCCAACAGCTTTTATTATTCAAAAAGAGAGATGTAGGTCCAGTCAGACACTAAAAGCAGTAAGTTATTTCACGGTTTTTTTATGATGAGGGTATTGAAACACTGGCACAGGTTGCTTGGAGAGGTGGTAGATGCCCCATCCCTGGAAACATTCAAGATCAAGGTGGATGGGACTGAGCAACCTGATCTAGACAGGATCGGTTTATTATTCTATTCCTGCAGTGCTTCATGCCATGAGGAGCAGTTCTTTGTGCAAGTTTGTATCTGAGAAATGTACAGGAGAATCTACAGGATTCACCATTAAGGCCTCCCCTTGGCTACTTTCACTTGGCATGTCATTCTCTACCACCAGCGTGTAAAAGATAACCTCAAGATAAGTTCCAAACACCAAGACTGTTTTACCCATCCGTTTTCCTCATGCAAGTTATTTTCAGAGAAAGGAAAAAAGTTGAGATAAGGTCCCCAAACTCCTTCAAGTAACTAGCACGGGTGCCCCCTCCTTCACATTAATCCTTCACATTAATCTATATACCTTTGAAAGAGAGTACTAGGGCTTCACTTCCCCAGCTAGTTTTCCCAGGTCTAGCCTTCTGCAGGAGCCCCAGAGACCAAAGAAGCCTCACTATTAGAGCATTCTGAGAAGATAAACTGTGTTGTAACAAGGAGCAGAAGAGGTAGCCTGGTAATGATCACTGGCAAGACGTTTTCTTGCTTCCACTAACTGCTTTTATCTGGCTGTCTTCCAAACTGCAATCAGAGTGGATCAGCAGCTCCTAATATTAAAAGGAAGCAACACAGAGGTAGCCTCATCTAAATACTGTATCTACATCATGTAAAAAATTGTGTTAAAAGATTTGAATAAAAAGTCTTCAATGCTATGCTGAAATGTTAATAAAGCAAAAGAATGAGTGCTCTAGTATTAAAGCTAAGTTAGCTACATAAAAATAAATTGTAAGTTACCTAGCATGGCTCAAATACATTCCTTGGCGTCGAATGTCTTCCGAATCTATTTCCACAGGATTTATTAGAGCAAGCTGATCAATAGACCATCTGAATTTTCCCGGTGTCTAAAAAAAGAAACAGGCATCTTAATGCTTCCTATTCTAAAAAGACAAAAATAAAACCACAGGACAAATCTCAATGGAACAATACAATCACAGCATCCATATAATTTCTGTCAAAAACAATCAAAAGTGTTTCTATTTAAATTATCTACTCTAAAAAAAAAGTAAGTCAGTCAGGCTTCTTATCCTGCTGGTAGTGGTATTACAATGATTTACAACATAATATTAAGTGGAAGATCACAGCTGGTATTTACAAATTGAGGTGCCAGTTTCTTCTCAATTGCTAAGGACAAATCTGCTAAAGATACTTAACTTGGGATGAACTTAAATTGCTTTTGATTGCCACAGTCTGAACTGTGGTTCCACAAAAACCCAGTATCCTAACCCAAGTTATCCAAATAACAGAGCGGTCTTCCTTTCACTTCCCATTTCTAAGAAGACCAGGGCTGCAAAGCCATGTACATCCTGAAGTGTCTCCCTCATAAATGCCATACATAGGGCACAACAAAATCCAATTCAGAAATAAAGCAGCTTCACCCCTTTATTGAACAATTACAAAGTACTGTTCAAATATATTTGGAAAATTATCTACCAAGTGAGTCTTTTTAATTTCATTAGCAGTTTCATCTCTACTGCTTATCAGAAAATAATTTCAAGTGCAAATTACTATGTAACTTGCAACTAAAAAAAAGTTACAGATACACAAAATCATTGACTTGAATACATAAACAGTTCACAACATAAGTGCAATTAGGTTTCATTTGCAACCAGCCTACTTAGCATCTAAACAGAAACCGGTTTTCTCCACTTTAAGTAGGACCAGAGTACCACATCCAACAACTAGTCTTTATCTACTTTCTACTGGATTTAGCACTCAATCGCTAATATCTAAAGACAAAACAAATTTAGGAAGAGAGGAAAACTAAGTGTCAATATTAGTATTTAAAAGTAGCATAGTTCTGTAAAGAGAAGAAACTCCAAACGGCACCCAAGTTCTTTCGCGTGGTACATATGTTGAAGTACACCAAATAAAATACCCTTTTTAATGCATTTAAGTTAAAATATTAGCACTATATCTGTACAGTTACACAACTAACAACTAGAACTTACAGATGAGGATTTCGTTGACTTAAAGACAGATGGACTGGAAACAATCTGCTCCTGAAGAGTATAATAATCACTGGGACTTTCAAAAGGATTCAGGATTGTGACTCGTCCTGGAGTTTCTGGTGTTATCTGCATTTTAGCTTCTTCTGTATCACCCATAACACTAAGCTATACCTGAAAAAGAGGGAGAGCAAATTAAGGAAAACAATGAAATCACACTTTTGACATTTTAGGGCCACCCTGAAGGCTTTGGGAAGCCAGAATTAATAATTTTAAGGCACCACCAACATTTCACAAACTAAATCGGCTATGGCTTCGACCTAATGACATAAAGTTGATAAACAGGGCAATCATTTAAACGAACAATTACAAACAAACAGCAGCTATGAGAAGGAGTTCAGAAAGAACACGAAGAGAGGGATTAAGAAAAACCAAGCAAACACCCAAACAAGGGCAAAACAACAAGCCAACAAGACGAAAATCCAACAAACAAACAAAACCCTCCCCAAATAAGCACCAGAAGAGACCGAGCGGCCGTCCTGCCGGAACACGGGGCCAGCAGCAATAACGCCCCGGGCAGGTCCCGCTCCGCCCGGGCGCTAAAACCGCCCGCCCGCCCCCCGCCTCAACGGGCCGGGGGCAGCCCCAGCCCTCGCGGGGCTCCGCCAGGGGGGCCCCGCCCGGCCGGGCCCCGGCTGCTCCCGCGCCTCCGGCCGCAAAGGGGGCGGGAGCCCCGGGGGAAGCGGCCCCGCTGAGCCCTTTCTCACACTTCTCCCCGGGACGGTGCCACCGCGCCGAGCCGCTCGCCGCTCTCCCAAGCCCCGCCGCCGAGGAGGCGATGCCGGGGATGCGGGGTGAGCCGGGAACGCCGAGGATACGGGCACAGAC
>VZTT01038825.1:2840-15304 GCA_013400855.1 Buphagus erythrorhynchus | reverse complement strand
CTGCCGCCGTTATCCGGCCGCTGCCGCCGCGCCGATCCCGCCCCCGCCGCGCCGGGCGGCCCTTTAACCGGCCCCGCCCCCTCAGCGGACTGTGACCAATCACGAGGCGCGGTGTACGCCTCCGGGCCAATGGCATGGCGGCCCCTCTCTCGAACGGGCCAATCACCAGAGGCGCCGCCGCACGAATTCAAAGAAAGCCCGCCCCCGCCGCGCTCGCGCCGCTGTGCCGGGCCGTCACGTGGGGCCGGCGGGCCCGGGCGTGCGCGGGGCGTTCCGGTTCCGGGCGCGGCGGGGTCGCCATGGCGAGCAACGCCGCCAGCCTGAACGCCGTGAGGGAGACCATGGACGGTGCGTGACAGCCGCGGGGCAGGGACGCGCAGGCTGCAAGGGAGAGGGAGCGCCTGGCCCCGCCGTGCGCCGTGCACATGGGTGCCTCTCTTGGGAGGAGGAGCGCGGGTTGTGGCTGCCGAAAGATGCAGCGCGTAGCAGTTTTTGTTTTACTTCGTGAAACGGTTCAACCCCCGCAGAGCGAGTGTCTTTGGACCTGACGTGGCTTTTCCTTTTTTTGGTTTTTTGGGTTTTTTTTTAATTTACCTAGGTATTCAACATAGAATACTAGGGGTTTCTTAGTGTCTGTATTTGTTTATATATGTTCATATATACGTATGTATTTGCTCTTGTTTCTCGTTATTTGTAACGGTTAATACAGATGACCTGGCTCTGTGCATCTTGGATTTAAGCCAGGGGGCTGGAAGTGCGCGGGAGAGCGGGAAGGACCGGCCCTGTGGTGCTGTCAGCGGCAGCACCCGAACCGATCTCGGAACCCTGGTGTTTTGCTATTGGTCGTGGCTCAAAGAAAAACCCAAAACAACCCAAACTACAGTACAGTGAAAAAGCTTTGAGGATAGTAGTCAGTGTTACAGAACTCAAATAGATTCTGATATGGAAAGAAAAAAAACCTAAACCCAGGTACTGTTGCGAAGGGGTACTGGGAAATACTTTGGAGATGGATAAGCCATGAGAATTGTGAGCAGGTGAGTGAAATTCAGGTGCTCACTTTCAGCCTGACTACGAGGAATCAAAGCTGCCGTGTTTTGGAGTTGTTTCTCAGTGTAGTGTGAAACTCTGGAATTCCACAAAATGCCTATAGCAAAAGCTTATATGCAGGGTGGAAGGCAGCCAGGCAGTCTGTTGGGGGTTGTTAAATATGAAGCCTTTCTCTGAAGATGCCCTAATGAGGGAGTAGAGGCTAGGGAGAGTGTACAAGGGATAGTGCTATGAATTTATTTTCTCAGCATCTTCCCTTCTCTTGAAGTTATAGCTGCTGTTATAAAAGGATTTTTTAATACAGACCTTCATGGGTTGAGCGGGTGTAAAAATTAGCATTTCAGCCACTGATCTCCATGCTGTGACCTGCTGCTGGAGCCAAGGCAGGACTAGCAGGATCATTGTAGCTCCTCTGATGCTACAAGAGGGTAAAACCATTTTGTACAGGTAGACACTTCTTTGGGAAGAACAGAGAATCTAAGTTCTGGTAACAGTACTTGACAACTTCCCTCTTTCCACTTCTGCAGGAGTGATTTAGACAGGAGGGACAACAGGCAGATTTAAAGACGAAGTAAGGCTTTTGAGAACAGATATGGAAAGTGCACTAATATTCAGATTTAGGAGCCCATGCTTCCTGTGTAACTACGTGTATATTTTATTTAGGATTGACACGGACATTTAGTAGTTGTTGTCTGCAAAGTTGTTAGGAGCTCTGAATTGTTGTGGAGAAACTGCTACATCTCTCTGCCAAAGACACTGCCTCGACACCTAAAGATTAGAAAGGACTTCATCAGTACCTGGAGTCCAAAAGCACAGAGTTTTCTTATAGCCTACCTTTTACCTAAATGGCAGGCATGTTAGTTGTTGAATTCTTCACTTATTTTTTTTACTTTTTCAAAACCCATTATCCAATATTAAACTTCCTGAACCAGGAAAGCGTGGTGTTTATGTTAGAAGCTGTAGCTTTTAGCTTATGCTGGAAAGTTGAACATAAATATTGTTGAAGTTCAAACAGCAATGGACATCTGCCATGTTCACACTGTAGAAGTACTGTAGAATCTAAATGTTGATGAAGAGCAATCTTGATCATTGGAATCTCATAGTCTGTAGGGACTAAAGTGCTTTCATTTTTTCTCTTGCAGTTCTGTTTGAGATTTCAAGAATATTAAACACTGGCTTGGATATGGAGACATTGTCTATTTGTGTGCGGCTTTGTGAACAAGGGATAAATCCAGAAGCGTTGTCTTCTGTTATTAAAGAACTGCGTAAGGCTACAGAAGCTCTAAAGGTAATGCTCTATCTTAAAAAGCTTATAGATTTGTTTTTAAGTGTCATGTATACATGCAACTTACTAGACTTCCGTTTGCAAATTGTATTTTGATATGACCCATTTTTAAATAGAGGAAGCAATGAATACAACTGAATTCAACATGAAACAGGAAATGGTAAAAGTAATATGTTTCATAGAAAAAATATAACTTAGACTAACTCTACTGAAGAAAAAAACCACAACCAGGACTCAGAAATTTTTATTATACTCACCATTTGTCCCCTTACCTGCATAATATCACTGATAGATTTCTCCTTTAACCAATATCACCTCATTTCTACAGCCTCAGATCTAACAGTATGCAGCAGTACTTGTAAACAGGTATATGCAGCTTGTTAACATCATCTTAACATACTGCTTTTACCCCCTTATCCTGTGCTTTGAGCCTTTCCAAAGACCAGAAAGAGGGGATTTTGTCATGTGTGTATATATAGGGCTTTTCATATGTGTGTATTTACCTGTTTAATTAGTAGAGAGTAACCATGGTTTAAAAAAAAAATCTCAACTTGCCCTTTAAAGGATTTTCATTCTTTACTGTCTAGCTAAATATCTGTCAGGATTTTTTACTACTGCATCTTATATTTGGTCATTTTTGAGAGCTAAAAGGGGAAACCTATATCTTGCTTCTGTTCTGGAAGACTGCATACTTTATTTTTAACTTAACATTTTTCTATGCTCATGCATGTTTTGTATTTTTGTCTGTAATTAAATGTGTGCTTACATATGCATTTAACCGTGTATATAAATAATTGAGGGCTGTTTTACCTATTCCATTGCTTTCACTGGTTTCCCATTCCTGTTGCTCTTCTTTGCCTGTTTGTCCCATAACTGGTTAAAAATCTACCAATGTAAGTCTTCAACAACTATGCCTTGTTGACTGGAGTTATTCAGTAATAAAAATACTAATATTATTAATAAAATAGTTGGTAGTGTGATTTACGCAGTTGTGATTAGTGTCATTCTTCTGAGTTTTGTGTCAATAACTTATCTGTATGGATGGGGTAATAATTACCATAGATTATATAAAGTAAGCTCCAAAGGTAACTGTATTTATGCATTTGAGCCTCTCTTGAAAGCATTAGGGTAAAATGTACAAAATAAAAGCTGCTCAGATACAAAATGTAACACAAGCAAACAGCAGTAAAAGGCTCTTTTAGTAAAGGGTAATGGCAGTTGACAGCATTATTTTTTTTAGAAAATAGTAGTGTTCATTAGAAAAAAATTTCCGAAGTAGCTTTTTTTTTTTTAGATCCTTAAGTTCTGTAGACAAATTTAAAAAGTTACAAGAAAAGATTAAATTTAATCTACATGATGTCTCTTTTGGTGACTTGGAATAATTTTTTTCTAGGCTGCTGAAAATATGACAGGCTGACATGGGAGAAGATCTCTGCATGAGAAGAATGTCAAGTTAAACTTACCAGCAGCTCCGAAGATTGTCACTATTAAGAAAAAAAAAGTAAAATAAGTGTATGTGAAGGTTTTAGAGTACTTCTGTAATATTTTTCAGAAGAATGGTGTATATAATAGCTTTAAAAATTTTTTAAAAAGTTCACCAGTAATATTATTACTTGGTATTTTTGTGAACTATTTGTGAATGTAGTGCAATTGCTCTTCTTTGGCATCCTGTACATGTAAAATCATGCTAGATAGTGTACATCCGTTGAATTTACTAGAGTGTACCAACAAATCTTGTTGTAATGAGTGTAGCTTTGTTAATGCATCCTTTAGAAGTGTTAGTATATCATGGATTTTATCTTTTGCTTTGATGAAAAACTACGTGTGCAATTTTAGTCTTGCTTTATGGTCCAGATAGGAATGAAGCTCATACTGACTTTATTTTAGAGTAAGGGCAGTAACTTAAGTCTCAAGCTGAAAGTAATAAATAAAGCATTTTTTAATAATGTAGGTAATGAATTTTGCCTTTGATTTTGATTCAAATTGCTGAGAAAAATGTTTAACTTAGATAACAAAAGTTTTTCAGCTATCCATGTAGATATGCGTATAAATTTAAATTCTAGATGACATGGCATGTTTCATGGAGAGCAGATGCTATATTTGTTACACCTCTTCTGACTGCAGGATCTAAAAATATAAAGGCTGTATTGTTACTGCAATACAGTAGTCAGTGCATACATGAGAAGCATCTGATTTGGTTTATGAGTACCAGTAAGTATTAAACAGCTGCTTGGTACAGAAATGTCTTCTTACTTAGCACTAGAAACCTTCACTGATGCCAAAACAAGTGTTAATATCCAGTAAGTATCTATGCACCCAGGAATTCTACTTCATAAGAAAATGGTTTCTTGTGTGTTCTTCATCTGCTGCTGTGTAAGTTTTTGGGGTTTTTTAAAGGTTTTTTGATATTTTATTAAGCTGTTTTCAAAGTGTAGCACTAATGGCACCTAAAGGAAACTGCAGGGTAAACAGGACAAAGCACATTTGGAAATGAACCTAGAATCTTAGTTAAGCCAAAAGTTATATTTGTGCAGAGATAAAAAGTTTTTTTTACTTGAAGAGTTTCCATCATATATGCTCCAGATCATAGCCCTACAAAAAGCAATAAAGGAAGCTAAATTCTTCATACTGCTGACAAAGAGAATAGAAAAATATTTATGTTGCACTGAATCACTTTATTTCCAGTTAGCCTGGCCAAAATGTCATTCTGGGAAGATGCTGTAAATAACCAAACTGGCAAATTTTTAAGTGGTTTCATGTTGCACACTCATAGCATCAATTTACAAAGGACTTTAAATGTTCATAACCTAAATATTGACTGTATGAAAAGATATCAACAATAAAATTTATCTTAGGAAATCTGAAAATTCAGTAAAATATCATGAAAAGTCCAGGTCAGACCAGCACAAATGTACAATTAGCTCTCTTGCTTAATTTTCTCTAGACTCAGTACTACATGGCAAAAATGAGAGAAGACTTGGGGAGCATTCTCGCTGGTCTTAGGAGTCACATCTCAGTCTATGAAATTTCCCTTGTGTAACTTAAACTCTGAAAATTTTCTGTAAACTATAGCAAATGTACCCAAAATAATAATGAAACTTTATTAGAATCTTTGTTTCTGCTGCTGCATTTCCTTTTCCTCCACAGCCAAATCTTTGGTAATACAGGAAGTCTGATGACTTCCCTTGAATGTCACTCTATTGATTAGTTTTATATATTTCTAGGGTTTTTTTCTGACTTGGTAGCTTGATTTTTGTTTGGGTTCAATGTCCTTGAAATGCTTAAAACCAGCTTGCAACTGCAATATGACAATTTATACATAGTTTATAAAATTATATATAATTCTGGAACTGTCCAGTAAATTGCATCTACCCTTTTACCATTAGTAGGCTTACTGCTTTTATGCATTTAGACATTTTCTGGCAGACCATTTGTCCTGCAGAATTACAGAAGAGGGGCATGTCTTTGACATTCAAAACCCCACTTTGATGTATATAAAACTAAAAGTGCATTATTTTCATTATTACGTGGAAGTAAATGGTAACATCGGTTACTTTATGTACTAAAGAGAGAAAATGTTGTTAAAGAAGTGTAAGAGAACTCCTGACTGCTTTTAGTTTGGGGTACCATCCATAATAAATACAATAAGGATTTTTTTTCTTCTTTCTGGTGAGAAATGAAAAGGAAAATCCCTCTAGTAGGAAGTTTCATACTGGGAATATTTGTGCTGCAAGGTAAGTCTATCACCCCACTATGTGAACATCAGTGCTGAGGCTTGGCACTGACTGGGAAGTCTTGGCTGCATTTGTAACACACATCACCTTCTACTACATTTAAACAAGAAGCTGAGCGAACAGCACATGCTTTTCCTCTGTGCTCCTTACTTATGTGCTCTTGGAACTCCAGAGAAGATAAACATAGGAATATCTATACAGGTCCTGACCAAAGTTGTTTTTTTCTAACACAATAGCTTCTTTTGTAGTCAAAGGCAGCTGCCTGAGGAAGGATAAGAACAATGCAAGCACATTTGGTTGCTTTTCTTCTGTGTTCTCCTGGCTTCCAAATGTCTTCTATTCCAGGCTTTCCTGAATATCATGTGGTTTGTCTGTTTAGTAATTTTCAATGCTATTTTTCCAGTAGTTGTCTAGTTTCCTTTGGACTGTATATGCTTCCTGAATAATAGCAGCCTTTATCAATTGATGTCTGTTGCATAAAGAATTGCTGCTTCTTGTTCATTTTGAGTCTGATTTTCACTGATTTAATATCCCTTGCACAGTAAACTTTTATCTCCCATGCCACATTCTGCAGATATGTAAGTCACTTTTAAATTTCATCTTCTAAACTGAAATGCATTAGCATTTGAGTGACCAAAAGCGTGGAGTAGCTTCTGTATTTACTGTCTTTTGAAACTTTTCTAGGTCTCATATATTAGATTCTGAGAAGGAAACCAAAACTGCACACAACATTAGCCATGCAGTTAAGTACTGGTCTGCTTGATTACTTTCTTGTTCTTTATTCTTTCTCTAGTACTTCCTAATATTTGACTTGCTTTTTTAAATTTGATCTGAGTGTTGAGCTGTTTTCATGGCATTATCTATGGTAACAAGATCTTGCTCTTTAGTGGAGTAATAAGCTCAGAGGTTATTTTTTCAAATGTAGAAACTATAGTTATTTCTGTCCATGTGTATAATTTATTTGTATGTGCTGAATTGCATCTGCCACTTTTTCCTAATCAATCTTCTGTGTATTTCTCCAGTTCATCACAGTTTGCTAGTAGTCTTGCTACCATCACTAATTTTATCATTGGGAAATTTTGTTGTTTTATCCCTTTTTTGAGGTTAATTATAAGCAAGTCATGCAGCACACAATGTATCAAAGACTGAAAAGGACAACTGGTGACCTAGGGCAGGAGCTGGTTATTTATTTTCATTCCTTTTCAGTGACTGTGAATAAAATGCATCATTCTTACACCACGTGTCTTCAGTGTCACATACAGCAACTCTCACTGTGAGTTTAAGCACAATTGTGAATCTAGCCCTGCAGAGAGCATGGCATGCTTGATAACTATCAGGATCCCCAATGTTCTTTCCCACCTGCTGCTCTCTAGATGAGCAAATAAGTGGTTCAATTCTAAATTTGCTTTTTGAATCAATCAGCTAGTTCCTTCTGAGTTTAACTTGTGCACTGTTGCAGGCACACTATTTCAGGGACTGCTCCAGCAGGCTGCATACCAGAGCCTTCTGTTCTTCCCCAACACTTTCCACCTTCAAACATCCCATCTACTTTTACATGCTCATAGTTTCATGGTATAGGAATACTGCAGTCCTTGTTATTTGAATATACTGTAAATTAAAAGGCACAAAAAATTACAATAATTTAAGACTCAGCAGTGATCTGTGTTGTAGTATGGCTGTAGACAACCTGCTTTAAAGAGATCTAATGCTGAACAGAGAGGCTTTACATTACTATGTGTGATCTGAGCTAGGGACTTTGGCAGGCTACTTTGCTTTGAAGATTCAACTCTGAGCCACAAATATTACTCTTTAATTAAAGTTTGAAACAGTTTCAAAGAATGAAAGTAATTTTAACCTTTAAAAATAGTGAGGGCAAGGGCAGAGAGTTGCAGTCCATTCACCTCACACAGCAGCAAACATCCAACTGATAAATTTGGGATTTTATCAGCAAAGAATGAAAGATAAAAAAAGTCAAGTACAAGAGACAGAATAAGAGAAAATGGCTATTACAGAATGGTTATTTACAGAAAATAGCTTCATCAAGTAGAAATAGTGAAGTAACGCCATAGTGGTGTCTATTTACTGCTTCCAGACCCACCGTTTAAAGCACAAGGCTAATTTAAATGAAGCCATAAAACTCTTTAGGAGTGGGAGAGCAAGCCAGAAGAGGTATCAAAGCACTCAGGGGATGTGCAGGTTCTCAAAGAGAAGTTTAGAAGAGGCATAATGACCCTAGTTATGCCCTTGAATATAAAGGAAGTCTTGTGGGTACATCTTTTTAACCTTCCAGATAAAACCAGATTCCGTAGGTGTTATTGGAGAAATCAAACCTTAAAAGTAAGACACAGCTTCCCAGGAGTGAAAATAAGTAAACTTTGACATGGCATATTAGGGAAATGACAACTGGCTACTGCTTGATGTTGTTAAAATGAAATTAAAAATACTTCTAAAAGACATGCTTTAATCCAGTTGCTGGGGCAAAGTCTACAGTCCCTCTGCAGGATGTCAGACAGGCTGGCTATAGCAGTTCCTTTTGACTGCAGAGTCTGTGAAGGGCACTGTAAAACAGCTCCAAGTAATGTGAAGAAAATTACGAATATTTAGGATGACTATCAGTGATGTTTCTGTCAGTAAGATAAATGGAAACCTGGTTTCCAAGATATTTAAATGTTCCCTTGATCAAAACAAAAAATTCAAACACCACAACTATTAATTATCTGCACTGAAAATCTGGAATATATTGAGACTAGGCACTCTTATTATTACTTTATAAATATTCTTATTTTTTTACCTCCAATTTTTACATGTAAGAAGAGACCAGATCATGAAAATGGATCTCTGAAAGAGCTTAGTGGTGTCATTATGTAAGCGAGTGGGAGTTTAATGCTCAAATTTAACTTTCAGTGAAGGAGATGGGAAATGAAGGAGCAAAGAAGATGATGCCAGGCTGTAGTGTGGTTACCCAAGGAAGCAGCCAGGAGGACCCCTTAGTAGGGAAGGAGGCCTTAGGAGGGTGAAGAGGCTGAGGGACATCCCAACTTGAATTTATTTATGATTATTTCATTTGTACACCAGATCCAAAATTATATATTTGAAGATACCAACAGTTATTTTCCTATTTAATGGACAGGAGATAGAGGAAAGAGAGACCTAGGTGGTCACATTACCTCAGCATTTGGCCTTGAACCTGGTAAGACAATAAGGCTGCCAACCCCTGCTGCATTGCTGCCTGTTGTAGCGGGTGAGGATGTGACTAGAAGGAGCTGAGTTACCAGCTCTCACTCCACCCCACTTTCCTGGGCTGCTGGAAAAGTTCCTCATGACGTTTCATCTTGCATTCTTAGAAAGCTGCTCGGTACGCACTCCGGTTTTGCTCCCAAGCCAGTTTATAGGGGCATATGGTTGTGAACAGGTTTAATTAGAATTTTGTGAGGGAACAGCTAATCAAGGACAGAGAAATAGTATCATTCCTGTGACCAGCGAACTTGTATTGAATTCAAAGCCTATAGTAAGCAGCAGGTATTTACTGTTTGTGATTCACATCTCTGAAAACCCAGGATGTTAAAATTATATGTACATAAATACTGAGACTTTTTGGTACATAAGTGGTGCAAGATCAGTGTTAAGGAAAAGTATTAAAAATCTGCAAATACAATGCTCTAGCATATATAAAATTCAGCGAGGGATTTAAAGAAGAATTGTGCACTGGTCTTGCACATTTTAGAGTAAAGATACAAAAACATCTGGACAATCATTTCCTAGAACACATAAAGAGGAGCCTTGTTATTTTCTTTGGCAGAATTCAGGATACACTCTGAATTGTGTAAGATATTGGATATACAGAGATACAGACTGAAGAAAAACTCAGGCTCTTTTCAGAGCAAGTGCTTTTCTAAATCAAAAAGGAATGTTTTTGTTTAGCTTCACTTCAGGAAAACCCCATCACAGGCATAAAGGTACAACTCAAGGTACACACACAGCTGTTCATTCCTACGTGCCGTGATGATTGCACTCATTGAAGGCAGAAAAATAACTCTGGTGCACATACAGACTGCTAATCTGGCCTGCATCTTTAGCATGGTGTTTCAGGCTGTGCATTTCACTGGTAAGAATATCAGTAATAAAGCCACCAGTCTTTGTCCATCTGTGGCTGACTCTCTGTACTCATCAGATGACTTCACAGCAGCTGTTCCATTTTTAGACATGTTGGGCCCAATTTGACATTGATCCTGTGAAAGTTTTACAAAAGTTAGTGAAAATGGCAATAGAGCACATGAATCAACAGGGAATATGGACTTTGTCCATCTTAACTCTGGCTGGATGGGGGAAATAAAGACATGATTTTGTTTGGGAAAATCCTTTCATTTTCACATGGGAGGACACTAGTTAAAATAGGTTGTTTTCCTTCATCTAAATATTAAAAAATAACAAAAAATAAGAAATAAAATAATTTTACTAAAACTCCAAAGATTTCCTTTGGTGTCGTTTTATAATTTGTCGTTCAATGTCTTGTGCTTCCATTTATTTTCTGTGGGTTGGGTTTTTCTGACAACTACATCTGCCACAATTCATTATTTTCATCTCTCCTCTCCCCTCAGTTTTAATTCTCTCGTTAGAGAGGGTCAGGCTTCAATATTTTCCAATTTCTCAGCAGTCATTTCTACAATATTTCCTCAAGATAATCAGGCACTATTCAATAATAGTTTTCTTGGAGATTGACTTTTCTGCTGGAAATGGTTTTGCTGGAACTGTTTTGATTGGTCATCATATGTGCACAACTATCAGAGAAAGTGGAGTTGTGCAATATCCTGCATGTTCAAATCTGCTCTGGTGCATAGACTTCTTTATTTTATTTAGATATCCCTAAAATACTTTTAGAATGTTATATTGTGCAGTGTAGGCATCCAATGCATTGGTGTATGTGTGCCAGTGTTGTTTGTGTAGATCACATAAATATCAGATATATCCTTCATTCTTCTAAAATACATCTTTTATTTTGTTTTGCTATTGTTGTCCTGTGATGTGTCCAAGTCAAATTTGGCATTTGTTTTTGGTTTTAGCAAAAAATCTTTAGGGAAAAAGCCACAGGCAGTGGTTTGCCCTAATTTCAACTTACTTGGCTTTATCTGTCCCAACTTTGGGGATGATCAGCAGACAGAATCTCATTGGTGCTACATACCTAATTATCCACAAAAATTACTATTTTGTCTGTGCGAGAATTCAACTTTGCTGCTTAATAATTTTATTGAGAGGGTACCATTATCATACATGTTCTTTGTGTTTATGTCAGTAATTTTTTTAATCCCTTCCAACATTTGTAAAACACAAAATAGGAGAATAAATAGAAGTATTACTGGAAACTGTTGCATATGCCACTAGATGGCAGGCAAACATTTGCAACCACTGCTGCAGCGTCGTAAAATATCCCTCTATTAGTTTTGTATGGATTCTAATAAATAGTATTTTAGGATCAATTTCCAGTTTAATGAAGGACGGGTGCAATTTAACCTTTTGATTTATTTTAAAAACATTTTAAATAGTAGAAGGAAGAATAAAAAAATGTGTTATTGATTGCATGACTTTGGCTCACAAAAGAGAGAATTGAGGTTTAAGAACTTAACATTTTGTATTTTTTGTGTTTAAATTTTACTATGAAGGGGTGTAGCAGTAGTAAAATGATCACAGAAGAGAGTTTTCAGCATGGCAAATGGGTAGTGGAATCTTTTCCCTTTCATTCAGAGTAGTAGAATTTACACAGACTGTCTTAGAAACTGCACTGAAGGAAGTTCTGTCACCCGCTGTAGTTCGTAGCCACTTTGACTTTTCTCTTTTTTTGTGTGTTTAAGTACTTTCTGGCAGTTACTCAGCAATCTGCAGTGTTTAAGACAAGAAGCACCCCCACCTTGAGTGTGTCGCATAGACTAACTAGTGTAGGAAGATATACCTCCCTTGCTGAGGATATACCAAAGGATATACCCATATCATAGCAGTATCACAGATTAAAATAAACACCAAATAAATAATCAAGTTTATTAGATATGGTAGGTTACATAAGAATCAGGACAACTCCTACCATTTCCAGCAGTGAAAATAGAAGGTAGAAGCAGGATGAANGGATGAATACTCCCTTCTGCTCTCTGGTGAGGAGGTAATTTCTGTCCACCAAATATGTTTCTGCATGTCTTTCTTCTCTTTGTTCTCCAAAATGAGAGGAGAATGGAGGTAGGATGGAGATTTCCTAAAGTAGGATATTTAAGGGGGTAGGGTAGAAGCACCATATTAATCTTCAGCCTCTCTTCATGGATGATAATCTTTCAGGAATAAGGTGTAGTTCCCAGTATAAGCAGATTAGTTTATCAAGGGTTAATGAGTGAAAAGAGAGCTGTGCCCGTCTGTGT
>VZTT01038824.1:79972-106205 GCA_013400855.1 Buphagus erythrorhynchus | reverse complement strand
TGTACGATGTTTATTAAATGTTTGACTCAGGGGTACAAACGTGGGGAAAAGGAGTGTAACACTGATTGAAACCTCAACAAGAACTGCATAAAGTTTAAAACTTCCTTTTTAAAAAGAAACTTAGATTGCTCTATATTTTTTCTATCTTTTGGTTAAAGAGTTAATCTTTCCTAATGTATTGCACTAATACATTTTGTATTTCATAGCTTCTGCTCCAGATCTCCTGCTTTGAAGTGGTACAGTAGTCCATTCACCCTCAGTGTTCAGCAGTCTTTGCACTGTGCAGTAATGTAAGCCATGGGGAAATCTCTGTCTACTCACCTTAGCTGCTGAAGCAGTTTGGCACATGAAATTAGAGGTAGTAGGACTAGTTCCTTGAGAAGATACTGCTCTTTGGATGGTCTTTATTGTACTACCTGCTGCCTGGCTGATCTTTGGTGTCTACCCAACAGCACCTTCTATACAAATCCTACCTGGGAGTACAAGGTGGGATTTCTCTAGTGGCAGGGAGAAACCTAGGGAGGTTTTAGTGCCGCTAATTCTACCTCTCCTTTACCAGATATGTGATGCAAAGAAAGCTTAAATGATGTACATTTGTGTGCTTAAAGGAGTGTTTAGAACAATCATCTTTTAAAATGCTTGTTTTCTCATGTGCATCTTTAGAGAATTGTAACTGTAACATTTCACTGTGTAAATATCAGGCTGTGGCTTACATGAATTTCACTAGCTCAAAGGAGAAACTTTCGAGAAACCTATTTCTTGCTGCAAAACAGTGGGGAGGCATCAGATGTTAAAAGAGCTTGATCAAAAAGGGTCTCCATAAAGTCCTAACCATTTTTATTTTTTTTAAATCTCAATTTCCTTATTTCCTTTGTGGAGTCTCGGGGGTTTGGTTTTGGTGTTTTGGGAGTTTTTTTAATAAATAAGGCATCAGAATGGTTTTCCAAACAAAACAGATAAGGAGACTGAATTGGCTAGGCTGCTAGTTGTAAAGGTGTGAAAGTAGACCGGGAGGATGACTTATCTTGACAGACATTTAGTCTCCAAACAATATGATCTGGCCATGAAAATAAAACCAAGCATACTGTTAAACCTAATCACAACAATGGACGGTTCAGTTCAGAGGCTGGCGTGTCTCTGCCGTCTCCATAGAATGAAAGTGTAGAGGTATTTCAAAACTGACAAAAAGGCAAAGCACTAAATAGTTAGCATAATAGGTAACACCTTCCTGTGTGTGCCCCCTGGAAGAGCGAACTGTGAAGAAGTGCAAAACAGATTAGTCAGCAGGCCTGGCAGAGTGCAAGGTGTCTCTGAAGGAACAGAAAGTGCACATAGGATTAATCTGTTGAGTCTTTGAATTAGCAGGGCTGCACGTGAAAAGACAGGCAGTGCAAAGAGCTGACTATTTGTGACCAGGCATCAGCACAAGGGGAGTGTCATTGCCTATTACCTATAAACTAACACATGAAAAGAAGCAGTTAAGCCCTTTGTGATTGATAGCTGGGAGGAGGCTAAATCCTAATAGTAACAACTGTTTTTCATAATAATTCTTGGAGTATTTCTTTTCACTAGCGTAGATCTGGCTTAATGTGTCCATCTCCTAAGTGAATTTTAGCTTGTGCTGCTATATGCTTTTAACTTAAAGCAGATGATGTCATGGACAGTGTGTATGGGTAGTGGTTTGGGGTTTTTTTAATAGAGCAGTTTCTCAGTGCAGAGGAGCAATCAGTATTGTATGGTGATCCAAATGAAAAAAACAAAAAAAACTTCTGTAGCAGAAAAGCTGACCATGAAGAATAAACGTGCTTTTCATATGGCTGTGTTTTGAAAGAATCAAAATCAAACTGCAGTTTGAGAGTACTAGCAATTTTTAATTTGGAGACAAAATGTAATTTGATTTGGGAATCAGGGCAGCTGCAGAGAGCACACAGAGCTCACAGGAAGCAGTTTAGGACCATTCTCAGTGTTCATATGGTGAATCACTTACCCATAAGCATCACATACTCAGGTTTCCCAGTGTGCTGCTCTTCCTATTCAGTAAAGACAACAGCATTCTAAATTGTTTCATTTCTTAGTGATTAGGTAAGGAAAAGCTCCACAAATTCATGTTCTGCCTCAATGTTGATGTTACGAACTCTCTTATCTAATGATTAATCTCTCTTTTTTCCCTTTTTTTTTTTTTAATTCTTGACTATATACCTGGTGCTCTGACTTCCAGGATGCAGGTCAGAGAGGTCCTCTTCAAAGCAATGGCTTCAGTAACAGAAGAGTGGGGCAGATGTGGGAGAGACACAGGCTTGTGCAGTATCTGTAGCATCATGTTGCTTACTGCTGATGAGCTAGTAAGTTGTTGTCATTCCAGCACTTGAAAGTTCAGCTGCTTCACCCCTGTGGTTTCCTTTGAGCCTATCCAGTGCTGCCTTTTGAATTCCTATCTTGGATCTTCAGCAGTGAATTCAGATGCATAGGGAGAGGTGGTGTGCTCATGTTGCGATCAGCCACCCGTAGGTGCATGGAGCAGTAGGGATGAATGACAAGGACAGTCAGGGAACAGGCTTGCTTTCTGAGCCCAAGTGCCATGTTAAACCAGGGAAGCATCTTTATGAATGTCTTTGAACCAAACATTCTTCCGAAGCATGGTGCTCTTTCATAGCCTCTAAATGCTTTGATAGCAATTGTAAGCTTCACAGGGGATTCTTTGTACTAGTGCCTTCTCGCTTCCTGATGAACCTCTTCTGACAAATTTTTTTCTGAAAAATATCTTAGGAATCGTAAAGTTTAAACTGTGTTTCCTTCCCATCATTTTGTGAAAGATCTTATCCTTCACTGAACATTTATTTTTAGTTCTTTTGGCTTTTTACTTATTTTTTAGGAGAGTAGAAAGTGCAGCTTTAAAAAAAAAATTTAAAAAAGAACCAAACAAAAAACAAAACCCAACAGCTTCCAGAAGGGATATGACCAGAAGGGATTGGGTCCAAGTCTCTGTCATGCCTAACTCAGTCCTCCAGGATCAATGTTCAGAGATGTAGGGTATTAATGCCAAGCAGTTGCTTTCTGAAGAAAGTTGTCAGTTCTGCTGCTTTTTATTTTTGAGCCATGCCTGTCATATGTGACCATTTAAGTTTTGTAATGGGTTTTTGTACTGTTCACTGTATGTGTGGAACATCAGTCACATTTGATGTATCTTTATGCACTCTCTTATTTGATACATTCATTATTTTTGTTTTCCTGACATGAGCGAGATCTGGGATCTCAGGCTTGTGTGTTAGATTTTGGGATGATAAATCTGCATGTGATGTGCCTCACAGAACTACTAGTTACTATATCAACAAAACAGTAAGATAGTATTACAGGCAGGCAGTGAATTACCTCCCCTGCTATGCAGTGGCTGTATAGGCAGACCCGATTAACTGACATTTGCTGTCTTTATTGTCTCTAGTTGCTGCTTTCATGGGTAAACCATTTCCAAAGGGAGCCAGTTTCTGTGTTATTTGTCTTGGCACTATTGGCAGATGCACAGTGTTTCTTCAGCTTTGGTTTATGTGGGGGACCAGAACTTTCCTTTGCTGGGAACGTGGCAGCAGCACACTCCTGCTGACCTCGAGCTTTAGGCTGCTCTGAAGAGGCATTTTCAAGCCACCTTTTTTGTTGTTGACAGGTTCAGCTGGGTAAAGCTTAGTGCTGTGGTGTTTCCTGTCCTCCAGGACACTCAGTTGAACATGAATAGGAGCAAAAATGAAAGCACTTGGGTGCACTGGAGAAGGAAGGTGTTAAGACATCACTCTAAAAAGGCAGTGATAAATTGCTCTAAAAGTGTGCTCTATTTTTAAGTAAATACTGCTTTGTAAATAGAATACTTGTATCCCTACAAGTAGATAGAAATACAGTAAGCGAATTTGAAATATATAAGAAAAATGTAACATTTAGAGAATGAAATTGCTAACAAGGCTTAATGTACCATAAATCTATGAAGAGCTTCCCATGTAAATAGCATCTTCTGTTCTGCCACAGACTTTGATGAAGACTTCAGTGCAAACGACATTTAATATTTATAATACCAAGTCCTAACCCTTTATGCACACATGTGCTTGCATCATCATGTGCCTAGGTCCATATGGCAGAGGAAGTTGGCTTGCAATTGCCAAAGTGATTTTTTTGGAGTCCTGTACATGAATATATACCTTCTGAGATGGTTTTGTCTAGAGGAAGCACCTGCCATCTTGTGCTCCTCCCAACACACTTTGCAACGCCTGTGGTGCTGTGCATTAAGTGATGTCCTGCATGGCCAGTGCTCAAAGATGTTGTTGGCAGTTCACAATATTTGTTAGTTTTTTCTCTTGCCTTCTCCTTAGCCAGCCTGGAAACACAGTCCCAGACCCCAATTGCTAGACAAGGATTCAGAAATGTTGGAGTGTTTTATTCCCTTATGTTTAAAACTGTCTTAGATATCTCATTAGGAGCTGGAAAACAGTTTCTTCTACCACAATTTTCTTTCCCCTCCCCCATTTATATAACTCTGGATTTTGCCCAGTATTTCTAACATATCCAGTGTTTGTTTCCTTTCTGCATGTTATACAAACAAACCTCAGATGATACTGGCAGGCTTTCTGTAACTTTGTAAGTTGTCCCAGGGTGCGTGACAATACTTCTCCCCCACAAAAACATCTATTAATTCTTTCTGCTTCTACAACTGAAAAAAATACCTCCAGAGGAGTTTTGGGTTGTGGAGGGCAGGGGCTCAGCATCCCCATGCAGGTGGGCTGGTCTAATGGCAGGGTGTTTCATGAGAGAATGGGGTTAATCCCTCTCCAGTCTCACCCTCTTCTTGCAACAGCACTGTCCAGGTGACTTTGTGGTGCACCAGAGCAGATGAAATCCTTGGTTTTCAATGTATATGTAACAAAATCTCTAGGACAGTCCCAAAACTGCATTTTGACTGAAAGCAAGCTTCAGTGGAGGTATATGCACAACTTCCACTAGAAGGTTTAATACCTTTGCAACTCACCTGATCTCATGTTGTGCAAAAGGTAATGAGTAAAACTAACCCAGGAGCAAAGCAAAAAGTGAAATTTTCTCATTTTCATTACTTGGATTAAGAAAAATTTTAAAATAGCTCAAGCAGGGCAAAGTAAAATAGAAAGGTCACACTGTTTAGTAGTAATTCAATAAAAAATGAATCCTTGAACATCACTCTGTTAATGTGGTCCAAGAATGGCTTTGGATTAGCAACATTTTATGTTTGATAGTGTGTCAAAAGTTTGTAAAACTGGGGATAACAAAAAGAGAAGACAACTGAATCAATTCATGTCTGAAATTCTACTTGAAGGTAACAGTAATTAGAACTTTGAGCCTGTTGTGGTGCACAAAACATCAGAACTGGTGGAATCATACAGGTCACCTGAAAAAAACACACAACATTGTACTATAATGCTGTAACTTTAAAACATATACTGTGAATAGGTTCAATGTTTTTTTAGCTTTTTTTATACCATATTTTTTACAGCATAAAATAATTTGCTTAGAGATGTTTTTTATGTTCTGTTTTTATGAAGATTTTAATGGACTTCTGTTTAATACTAGTGAAAATATTGTTTGCCAATTTGACGTAGTCATCTATAGAAGTTAATTCTGAGAATAAATCAGTAGATTGAGCTGAAAAAATAGTCTTCATAACACACTAAATCTAAGAAATCATTCAACATATTTTTGTTGCTGAATGATACTGAAATTTTCCAGCTTCCAAATCTGCTATTGAAAAATTACTTCTTTCATGATTTTAGCAAAATCATCACAAGGCACTTTAATGAAGCTGTAGCATGCCAAGTAAAATACTGGTTCAACAAAGTGTATCAATATGAAAATTTATCATCTAAGCAGTTAAACAAATGCATGCTTAAAAAAGGAAGCATGGGATCATGTTGGGGATATAATATTTCAGTGTGGCAGTTGACATTTAAGACTAACCTAACACTAAGATACAACTTTGCATACATTTTAAACCTAGTTTGCTTGCTTGATGTAACTCCTGTTGTATTGCTTGGGTGTCTAAAAGTAAGCATGTGTTTAACAATTTTGCCATAGTATTGCCATGAAATTTAATAAATATATTTTCTTACACTCTTATATGTCTTCATATTCTTTGCTTTCCTATTTATTTTTTATGTAAGAGTTAAATTCTGCTCATGACCCAGTACAAACAGAATTATCTGAATTTTGTGCCAGAGTAAATAACCACAGGATCTAGCAAGCACAGCCTAGCTTCCTGATATGCAGAGTGGGTAGTAACAGATCCTCCCCAAGCGGCTTCTCCTCAGCACACCAGGCTCCCCAGCATGTCCAAGGCCCACTGAAGCCCTCCTGTTCTTGCTGTACAGTGCAGTGATAAGAAAAAGTCCAGGTCTGAGGGTGTGCAGCCATCAGCCCTGCAGACTGCACAGGGGATGTGTCTGCGTGGGGGTCATCCCTCTGCTGGGATGAGGGGCATGGTGGCAGGATGAAGGGGCCCAGGCTGTGCACTGTGAGGTTGGTTTGGGGGCATAGGAGACTTTCTCAGCATGTTTTACTGGAACTGAGATGACCAGCTAATATGGTAGTTGTAACATGGGCCTTATGTTTGAATGACAGTCAAAGAATTTTGTGGCTCATCTAACCCACAGCACCTTTACTTGTGAATGACACCTGAACTTAGCAAGGTGTGTAATGACAGGTGCTCCATCATAGTACATCACATGAAACCATCGTGGCATGATGGCATGGTGCTCTCTCCATCTCTTTGGAGGCATCCTTGAAAGTCAGAGTCAATTCCTTGCCTCACAATAGCAGATTGGTGCAGCTTGATGTGACAGCAACTAGGCAGGATGTAGGAGCTCCTCTGAGCTGGGACGTGTGAGATTAAGGTCTTGTAGTGGGACTGAAGAGTACTTCTGAAAAGACTGAAACACTTAGAGCTGTGGAAATGAGGGAAGGCTTAATTGTTCCAAAAGGAAACCCACAGCTGCCCTTTCCAGCCCTGCTACTGCTCTGGTCAGAGCAGGGACACCAGGGAACAGTTCCAGACAGGTCTCACTCCATTATCTGTGTTTCAGGTCTAAAAGAACTAACAGGATGATGGCTTTGCAATATCTTCTGAAGATATTGCAAGCGTTCAGATATAGCTCATTCAATCCTTGGCTGAACCAGGCTAATCCAGTTGGGCTGGATTTGTAACACAGCTCCTGGGCAGCTGGAATGGGTAGAGATATGATCATCGTGGAGATACTCACACAACAGCAGCAGCAAAGGACCTTGAAAGCAGGAGATTTTTTTGCAGGGACCATGAACTGTCCCATGTGTCACTATCACCATGAGGGTGGAGAAAGGGAGTCACACCATCCATGTTTTCTGTTCCACACCATTCCAGCACACATCCTTATCTTCTGTTTGACTCTACCTGTGCTGCCAGTACTGGTTGCTCCCAACATGGTACTGGCTGTAGCATTAAAGTACACCACTCCCCTGAACTTGCAAACACAGAAAGTTCCTCTCAACACATAAATAAAGTCCCTCTGTATGAAACATTTGTTAGCTATTAAATCTGTGTTTTGATATGAACAGTCAGTTCAAATGAAAGTTGCCAAAACATGATGATAAGTTGGTGGTTTCATTTTTGAATTCTACTTTGCTCATATCAAAACTAGAAACTTTAGAGAGGAAAAAAAAGGAAGCAAATGAAATGATAAAGTATTAGATACTGCTCCTCCCATGTTTTCAAAAGACAGAAAAATTTAGGAAAATTCTGCTATGTCCACAAAAAGTGATGATGTAGGCTGCCACTACTGCCAATAGAAACTATTTAAGAGTCTGCAAAACAAAAAGTTAGGGTGGAAAGCTGCTGTTTTGTGAGACAGAACATGGGGTGTCTGTGCTCTGCAGCTCCATTTCTTCCAGGCTTCTCCATACATCTCAATAACAAAAAGTGCTGGAAAACATGGCCTGTGGGGATGGTGTTGAAAGAGCTGGCACGGTTGTTTTCCTAGAAAGAAAGACTGAGGGAAGATTTAAAAAGAAAGAGCAGGAGAAGAGGAACAATGTCATCTTTGTCTTAGTGCACAATGAACAAAGAAAAATGCTGTGACAGTGAATGGATGTTCAAAAGAAATGAGGGCAGTCGGTCACAGCGCTGCCAGGCAGTCTCCATCACAAGGGGTTTTGATAAGAGGGCACTCACAGATGAGCGAGTCCTGTCCACAGGGACAGAAAGCCAGGACGTTGCAGAGCTGCAGTGACCACAGGTGCCAGCACCAGGCTGTTACTCGTGAGTGAAATGCCTAAGTGCAGGAGCATCCCTTGCCCCACAGTGCCCACAGTGACTCAAAACAATGAAAAAATGAAAAATTGAGTGAGAGAGATTTGGGGAAGGGAGCCCCCCTCCCCACCAACATCACCCAAGAAATAAAATGGTGATAAAAGATATATCTGTCTGATGGGATGTGGCTGTTGCTCTCGCTGAGAAAATCACAACTGTACCTTATCTAGTCCTTTAAAGTGAGGAGATTTGTCCCTTGAGGGGTGATGCTGTCCTGGAGGGAGCTGAACATGCAGAGCTGGAACAATACATTTCCCACCCAGTTTACTTTGCTGTGCAAACAGAATGAAAGCTTTTTCTCAAAAGGAAAGCCTGGTTGACAGAGTAGTAACTTTTACCAGGCAGCTATTGTAGGGTAACACTCCATTAGGGAATGGGCAGCTTCCCAACCCTGGCAGCCCCCTCCTCCTCCTCTTCACTCTTTTGCTGCCTGGGGCCAGGCTAGGAGGACTGGGATGGAAATGAGCTCCTAGCTGATCCAGGACAAACCAGTGCAGCAAGGATTTGCCTACCATAAGGGAGCATTCCTAAGTCTCATCTTTTAGCGTTAGAACCCCCTGACTTGCTTTCTTTTTCCCTTATTTTCCTTTAGGATGAAGCAGATTAAACTTAACTGCTGATTCCCAGTAGCTGGTTCCCATGGAGCTGGAGGAGTAGGGGAGAGCAGCAAGACACACTTTGCTCTGGGCAGAGTGAGGGGCAACCAGGAAGCAGCTCTGGGCCAGCAGCCAGTGCTCAGCACAAAGCCTGACTCAGCCCGCCAAAGCTGGCCTTAGGGCAGGCGTTTAGCCCTACTAAGTGGAATGTTACATATTTTGGGAATAATGTGGAAAATTGGTAGGAAAAATAAGAATTGCAGTTCAAGGCAGGAGATTAAATTGCAAGGAGAGGTCCAAGCTCTTGTGGCTGCTGCCTCCATTGCTGTTTGCACAGGTAACTGCAGCAAAAGGGACACGGCTCTGCCAACCGGCAGGAACTCACCCTGCTCAGCACTGGGGTCATGCCTTGCATCTGAGTCAGCCCGAGCAATGAGTAATGTGACTAATAAACATTCCTGGAGACAGCGAGCAGCACATGCAGGCCAGTTCCTGGGAAAATGACTAATCACTCTGCCACGCACTGTCCACCTTTCCTTTCTCCTTCCCTGACCCATCATCAGTGCGGAGGGTGGCAGAGAGTGGGACGGGCAGAGCCTCCACGTATGGCCAGATGTTCCTCATTTTTCTGGTTCCTGTCTCCTGCTCAGCCCCTGGAGTGGAAACCACAGTGGAAACCCACCCCCAAGCTTTACCAGGAAGAGCGGAGACGTAGACGAGGGATGTTTCTCAGATTAAAAGGACGCAGAAAGGATCCTTTTCTCAAATGATTCAAACAGCTCAGCATCTCTGCTGCTCTCGCCTCCCCCGCCCGGCCGGCACGGCGCAGCTGTGCTAATCGCGCTCCTCCTGCACCGCCGCACGGTGATGCCGCCAGCCCAAATCCCCGCTCAGGGATAAGCACAGCTGGAAACAGGCATCTGGGGGGCTGCCGTTTGCCGCTCTTCTTTTTCCACAACAACAACAACAACAGAGGTATTTCCTACCCAACTCCCTCCCCACCCGGCATTTCAAAGGAGCTGCTTTTGTTTTGGAGAAGTACCGCCTTGTACCAAAGCGCCCGGTGTTCTGCAGTAAATTATCTTAAAATAGAGACCTCTCCCACCAGATGTTTGTCTTGGAACTGGTCTCCAAACCCTGTGACAGAAATGAAAGGATGGGAAAGGCGAGGCACGTAAGACAGCAGAGGATGATGCTGTTTGTGGACCGTGGTAGAGCCCCATCAGCACCAGCACAACGTGTCCAGAGGATTAGGGGTACAGCCAGTCAAATCTCCCTACTCTGTGGCAGGTCAGGACAGGTCATTAGCATCTGGAAAACCCCTCAAACTCATAAAATGTGAATTTTCCCTCTCAGGCAGCCAGCGGCTCAGACGGGACCCAAGCACAGGCTTTGTCAGGCCACTCCCACAGGGCTGGCACTAGGCAGACAGAAATATCTTCAGCCTCCAGAGATTTTAGTTTTCACGCTTTTTCAAACTCTACACATTTTCCTTGTACATCCCAAGGCATCCAATTCCATTTACTTTCACTCCAAGGGCACATCTTGATGTGGTCTACTTTATCCTGCTTTTTCCCAACCACAGAGGATTTCTCCTCCCCCATGGGGCTCCCCAAGCCAAACAAAACTTTGCTTCTCCTGGGAGGAGAGCCACGAGTGTCTCCAGCTCCCCTGCAAGCTGCCTGTGTCTTCTACAGACTTTTCTTTTTCTGAAGAATCATTTGAACAGGGGGTGGAGCACAGGTGCACATCACATAATGCCCACACTCTGTATTTTTCTTTTACTTTCTGCTTCTAGTAAGTGCCTGCATTTGTTTTCGACCACTGCTACCTTATCTACAAGGAGCACAAGATCTTTCATCTAAGAGATCAGGGCGTCCCTTTAGCATGCAGGACAGGAGCTGAGGTGTCCTCGGCAGGTATTTGCTTGTACCATTATCTAGATTCGCTGGAGGTGGGATGAATCTAGGGAATGTGTGTGAGCTCTCAGGGAGCCAGGAGCACTCTGAGCACAGTAAAAATGCAGCATTGCTTTCACCACATCAGGTCCTGTCAGCTCATGGGCATTCAGATGAACCTGTGCCCCTGAGGAAGTTTGTGGTTCCCCTGCCACTGGCATGTGGCAGGCTGTGGGGTGCCCTGCTGCATGGTTGGTTTCTCTTCCTACCACAACCTCTTCAAAGGCTCACTCATCCACTTTGAACAAAGAATTAAGGAAGAAAAATCTCCAAGTTATGAAATTCTGGACCACTCTTTCTGTGTCTCAACAGCACTCTATTTGCCTGCCTAAATTATACTTTGGCAATCAAGGTTGCATAAGTGCTGGTCCAATGCCTAGAAAACATAACATTTTAAGAGGACTGTGATCTACCAAGGTCTCTTGCAATCCCTTTTCTCATTTTTCTTAAAAAAAAAAAAATTATAATACCACAGTAGCAAGTGTTTGCTATTTTTTTTTCTAATCTTTTAATCTGTTTAAGACAGGAAAGCTTCATAATGTACAATTTTAAACTGTCAAAATTTACAGAACAAAAAGAGTCAAATGTAAAACTGGTAATAACTCACAAATATCCCCATTAAAACTGTATAATACAGACATTAAGCCACAGGTCACTTTTCTATTTTTAGGAAAGTGTGCAAAGAGCTAATTGTATAGTACATGTAGATGTTAAAAGTGATGCCATGTAAGCAGGTCTGCTGCTGCTATAAAAAATAGACAAGTATAAAATTACTTCTACAAAATTGGTTCATTGTTTTTGTTGCTTGTAATAAAAAAGTAGACTTGTAAGAACTTTACTCCTCAACAAACAACAATATTTTGAAACCAGTCATTGTAACTGTAATCCTGTTACACAGGATGAAACATAATTTAGCTAAATCAGAGAGTGGTAAGGAGAACTGCTTGTTCCAGGACCTACATGTGAATGCAGAAATATGCTGCCTGATGGTGTGTTTGTTGAACAGCACATCACTGTATCACTGCAGGGTGGGATAATTGCAGGTGTTTCAAGATTGCTTTCTCTGATACTACAAAAGATAACCTAAGGACCACAAAACACAGTCACTGAGCTATTCGTAACATCACACTTTGCTGTTTGCACTGACGCACAACCTTTAGCGTTCACTAAACACTTAAGGGGTAGAGGGCACGGTTCATACACAAAATGCTTGATTTCATTTGGACAGGAGAAGACAGGAAAGGAGAGGGAATGAGAGGGGAAAATGTTCTTTTTTGTTGTTGTTTTTGGGTTTCCCTTTGGCTTTGTCACCTTCCCAGATGGCAAACATGGTCCGGCTGTAGAGGACTGTGTCAGCTCTCGCTCAGCCACACACACAAGCACACGACGGGTCCTCAGCACCGGGATCCCTCTCTTGTCACTTGGTCCCACACGTGTTGATGTTCTTCCCGTTGGCAGCATCCTCCACCAGCGAGATGTGGTAGTCAGTTGAGAGTGTGAGGTGGGAGATGCAGCCCACCAGCCCCCGCAGGTACTGCCGGTTCGTGTGCAAGGCAATTTCCTTCATGCCACCTGTGGGAAAGGCAGCCGTCAGAAACTTCACCAGCACGGGCATCTGCCCCTGCTTGCGGGCTGCACACCCAGCAGTGCCATTCCTAACATACCTCAGAAGGGAATTTTAATTTATAGGTTGCTCTGTGTTATTCTAAATAACGATTTTACGCACTTTAAAATACAGAGGGTTAATAAGCAGGAGGTAATGAACTAGGACGCTAATTATTTATTGCAGGAACTGTAAGAGCTGAATAAGCTTGTGCCCAGGTGTGGGGTTTCCAGATGTCTCTTGCTGTTTCTCTACATACCTGCCAGGAGCACCATAGGGTGTCCCATAGTGCTCATCCCTTCCTATACCCATTCCCCCATCCCACTCAGAGAGGTCTCCTCACAAAAACCAGGCTGTGGAGGACTAGAGGCTGCTGAGTGACACCTCTACTAGGAGCTAGGCAGAGCTGGAAAGCCCTGCCTTGCAGCTGACCTTGCATCTGTGTCCTGAATGCAAATAATTAGCACTCACCTACATAGAGATCTCCATTGATATTTAACTGCCTCATCTTCCCAGGGGATTTACCGGTCCTAGCACCATAATCGTCCACAGTTACTTTGCCAGACTGTCCATCCCTGAAACAGAAAGCAAATCACTCTCATTCATCCAGCCTACAATCAGACAGGAGGAGGAGCAGCAGCATCTTCCACTCGCCAGGGGACCTGGGCAACCCAGAGTTTAGCAGGGTTCATGGTGAAGGCTTGGAACTGGGAAGCCCCACAGACACAGTGTACTATGGCAATCCAGGTTTTTCAGGTTTTAGGATTTTTTAAATAGATGTCAAAGATCTGCAAAGTGTGCAGGACACATTTGCAGAGCAGAAAGTCCTGTAAAACAATCAAATTGGACAGATGGGGAGAGGGGGGATGGACAGATGGGGGGATGGGTGAGATTCTGACCTGTTGTTAAAAACCAAATGTAACATTAAAAGTTAACAGCAGAAGCTTCAACAGCAGGGAAAAAATGGGAAAGCTATGGTAAAACTTACTCATAGGCAGTTTTGTTTCTCAATAGAACCATTTTACATATGTTCAATAACAGTACTGGCAGAAAAGCTACTTCATGCGATCCTCTTCTCACTGAATTTGGTAACAAGTTGGGCTAAATGTCAGACTGCGATTTCCAGGGAATCAACCTCTCACAAAGCGAGGGATGTATGCTTTCCCTGCTGGACACAGTTGCCTCCCATGAGGTAATGAGTTATAAATATGAGTTATATATACACTGCAAGATGTCTGCACCTCCCCCAAATAGAAAAACTAGGTTTACACTGTCTCTGCTCCAGTGCTTGTGCCAGCCCGCAAAATGCTCACCAGGGAATTTTAAAATGCAGACATTAAAGAAAAATACTCTGAACTGAAAGGGTACGGGTTTAATAGAATGTCTGTCACAGCCCCAGAATAGCCCTGCATGACTTTGGCAGGCTGCCTTGAGCTGTGCCAAGCTGGCTCTGTCACCTCAAATACAGCGACCTTTGTGTACATCGTCCTGAAACAGCCAAGCTGCTAACAGCTCCACTCCCAAGCGACGTGTGAGTGTGGAGCTGATTCACACCCCACCAGCACCCAGGCATGCCAACCAGCCCCTCTAATGGCAGGGTGGCTCCCAGGTGGCTCCCAGGTGACGCCTGCCCACTTACCGAACAGCCTTGACTCTGTGCCACCGGCCGTCGCTGAAAGAGCCGTTCACCGTGATGGAAGCAATGCCACTGCCCAAGTTGTAGCTACAATTAAAAAAAATTGAAATGTTACTGCCTTCCTTGAAAGGACTGGCTGCCTGCCAAGTCACTCAGGCATCCTTACTCCCTTTTGGCTTGGATTTTGGGGCAACCAGTGGCGTCCTTTGGAGTCCCAGCAGTAGTGCTCTTATTTTTGCAGAGTCAGTCTCATGGACAAGCAGGCAAAACTCCCTGAGTCAGAATGGGTACCATCACCACCTTCCCATGAGAGCAAGAATAGAGTCTCTGCACGGCCATTCTCCCCCGAAGCAGGGGATTATGAAGGTCAGTGATCTACAGACCTTTGGCCTAATGAGAGACAGCCAATGTCTCATTTGGCCTAATGAGAGACAGTGGAAAGTTGCAAACATGGTTAATAAATTTTTACAAGAGCAAATAAGCATGTGATTTATAACAGATCTACAAATCATCTGAAATATAGGGAAGGTTGAGACCTGTGATGTCAGAAAAGATGAAGTCTAATAAATGCAGCTGCTTCAGCTACAACTCTAATTATTTCTTTGTGTTTGCTTCTACTAAAATTACTCAGCAGATATAATGTTCCTATCATGTTTACACTTCAGGCATCTTAATTTCTGGGTCCCTGAACTTGGGCCAACCTTAACAAAGAGAAGTAGCTGCTATAGCACAGTGAGGTATTGAATGCTTAGGATGAATTAGCTGCTGCTGGACTTCAGCCTATACCAAGCAGGAGGGATTAAAGCCGACATCACTGTCTCTTCAAAAAATGACTGAACATGGAGAACTCATGGCCAGGGTAAGGCTCTCAAGAACAGCCCATTAAACTGTGAGCTGCCCAGAGCAAATTGGTTACCCTAAATCTGTTTCCTCTCCAGGGGTTTAAGGGAGTCTCAGGCAAGCACCCCCTTTTACCCAGGATGTAGATACCAATCCAGGCCAAAAAAAAAAAAAGAGGATTTGGGTGTTCAGGATTGTATCAAAATGTTGGACCTTTGATAACAGGAATGAGATTCATATCCCTAATTAATCCCTCTACAACAGCTATCCCCCTATCTATAACAGCTAACAGCTATCCCCCTATCTCTTGAAATAACCTTCAAGAGAAGGAGAGAGCAACAAAAAGAATTTATAGCAGTAGGTACACTGTACAGGGACTAAGGCCATAGAAAATGGGAAAGCAGAAGTGTGTTTTGGATTTCAAATTGGATCAGAACACAGACGTCTAAACTTGGGCTGCAGGAAAATTCTTCTGACCAATTCACAGCCTTGACAGTCTCTAGAGTCTCTCACCACTCAAAAGGTGAAAATTTAGCATGAGGATCAACCTTTCAGAATTATTTTTTTCTGCATTTGTCCTTTCACCATCTTCTTTGATACTCCCTTTCAGTAAGCAGTGATTGTTTATGAGGTTTTTATTTTGGTAGCTTAATTTTTCACCTTCCTAAATTAATGTGGAAGGTACAGTAAAATTTCAGTAAAATTCAGCTGGTTTGGTCAAAAGCCTTTGACTATCTTCATCTCTGGGGAAGAGCAACAGCCTAATAAAAATTGCACTGTGCTTTGGAAACAGAATAGAGTGGCCACTTACTACCATGCATCTCAGAAAGACAGTCCCTCCCAAAGATATTTAAAAAATGCACCACTTCCGCAGAGTCAGTTTCTTGTTTATAAATTAAAGAGGAAACTAAGAGCTTTTGCCAAGTTAGCCACTGATAAATCACATTTATAAAAAAGCTTAAAAGAAAATAATTTAAATAGAAACATGCAACTTATCTATACATTCATGGTAGCAAAGAACAGACAGTTAAGTAAAGTAAAAAAAAATTAGCTTAAATAATAAACTCTCTGCCACATGATCAATAGTGTCTCACAACAATCCACATTAGTGATGGCATCTGTAGTTTGCTGTTTCAGTATTTGCCTTACACAACCTAAAGGAGCACCGTGTGGAAACACAAGGCTTTAAAAACACAGGAGTTCCAAAAAAGCACCATGCAAAAACTTGTGCAGGGTCTGCTTCAGTGTCTGCAAGGGAGAAAGAGATTCTGGAGCAAGACCCCAGCATTTCCCAATACTCCCAGGTTTCACCATTTTCACAGCGGTACTACAGCTTAATTAAGAGATTCTGTGGATGGTGGCAGAAACAAGGTGTTGTGACAGCTCTGTGTGTGTGTCACAGGGATGGATATCTGGGGGGTTGAGGTGGTGGAAGCCCTGCTCCTCCGTGCACTGCCTGGCAAAGAGTGAGCCCACAGTGAGCACTGGCACCACCAAAGTTTGTCCTCAATCCCTGCCAGCCCCACCCTGCTCTGCCTAACTGAGATAGACTTAAGAGACACGTGGAGGGCTTACCAACAGTATTCATCCCCTCACAAGAAATCTTTAAGAAAATCAGAATAAAGCCCTGATGTTTGAAAAATTGGGAAGGAGAAGCAAGGCAAATCTTGCAGCACATTACCTCTTCAACTTACATCCTTTCCCAGACAGCAAATAGGACCCATCATTGAACAAAACTTTGAGGATGAGAGTGTCTCACACTGTATGCACTGTATGTGTTGTAGCAACTCCTTTGAGCCCTGTGTGCTACACAAGGGAGAGAAAGTTTACCTGAATATTAACGCTCCCTCCTGAAGGCCTAGAGAGATGAAATCACTGTTAGGTCGCATGGGACTGTTTCCCCTCCACATCAAAAGGCCCTCCTTCATTGTAGTTTTAAACCTCATGAACACATTTGTTCTTGTTCCTGATACCCTGTTTAATGTAGAAGAAGGAAATAATAGTAAAATACTAAATTGTGCCAGTCTTCTTTCAAGAAAACATAAAGGATGATGCAGTATTTCTCCTCTGCTGGACTGGTGGGTTACTGTCCTGTAACTCATTTACACACTGACTTGTGAATGATTTTGGTTCATATCCCCATTTCCATCATTTCAGTGTAGGGGAATTTAATTCATCTCTCCAGGATCCCAAACACAATAGCTGCTAGATTATTCCACATAAATAAGAGAAAATCCTTTTTCTCCTCTAGCCTAGTGTGAAATCCAGCCCAAAAACCAGATTTTGAGAATGCCCAGTAGATGTGATGCCCTCAAAAGCCAGTGGAAGAAGGGTAAGAAGGGAAAATGAGAAAGTCCCAGTAAGTGAGAGGCACCAAATGGCAGGTGAGGGCACTGGTGAACCCTTCTCTACTCAGTGGCTAAAACAAAGATAGATTGAGGAATTTGTTGAAACAAGCCAACATTTGCTAGAATGTGGGAATGTCCTAGGGTACAGAGCAGTCAAAAAAGTAACTTTGAGGATCTAAATGTTAGGCTAAAGCAGGAGTTAAAAAGGAGTTAAGGTTCTTAGTCTCTTTAGAGACACAGGCTCTGTATGTCTGTTCTTTGCCCTCAGGGAGGAACCAGTCCCTCTCCATGCCAGACATACATGTGCTATTTCTTGACAGGCTGCAAGATGCTCAAATATAACAAACTAAGCCACACAAACATGCACTTAAAATGTATTTTCCCCTGAAATTTAAAAATATGACAGAAATAGAGTTAGAAATATTATAAATACAGCATAAACATGTAAATATACTACACTCTCCCACATAAGGCTCCTAACATAATAACATTTAAGAAACAGAATACTTAGGTCCACAGGAGATACATTACCTTTTCAGGATATCTGGATTATCATATGTGAGGTAACTGCGACCAATAAATTGTGGGATTTCAATTGCTTCCGTAATGGCTGAGAAGTAAATACAAAAAATGAAGATGAGTGTCAGATAGCTGACTTGGAAATGGAAGGAAAAAAAGAGACAAGACTCTTTTATTGATTTACTCCTGCAGTGGCAGGCACCTGCCAGTGGCACAGAACTGAGCTGAACCCACAGCACTTTGCAGAAAGGCACTGCCAGATTTTGCCTAAATGGAGGGGCAGTAGTTCAGGGAGTGTAAATGGCTGACAGTCCCTCTACTTACAGCCTCCAAGTGAGGAGCCTAACGTATTGCTCCACCACAAATGTTAGTGCAGAAAATTATGAAGTATTGGGAAAACATTGCAAATTTTCTCTTTACCCCCATTTCCATATTCCCGGATTCTCCATGTGGTTCAACTCTCCCTCCTGCCAAAGCTTACGCATTAACCACCTTTGTTTATAGACCAAAAAACTCCTCCCCAGCTGCTAACAGAGCACCATATACAGAGCACATTAGGGACCTCTCACTCTGCAAAGGGAGGCTGAGAGGCAGCACAGACAACCTGTGAGTTCCCTATTTTCTTTCAGTGTATGAGACTGCACACAGTGGCTGGTGCCTGCTCAGAGCTCACCCCTGGGGTGCAGTGTGGGGGCCAGGATATCTCCAGGGAGGAGTTACAGAGCCCAGAGTCCCAGGTCACTTCAGAAAACAATTGGGACTATGCTAAAGGCTGCATGGCAGAGGCTGGTGTATTCAACAGTGCAGTGGGGGTTGTTTTCTGTGTGCCCCATGTAGCATTTCTCTAGGGACAGCCCCAGGTATCCCCATGGTGTATGGCTGGGACAGTGGCAAACATTGCAGCCAGACCTGGAGTTGGTGCACTGCTGCCCATGGAGAAGACTTTGGCAAAATAACTCAGCTGTGTGACATAAATCATGGAACATCCTTGATATACAGAGCCCTTCACCAGGCTATGAGCACCGGCCCAAACAGATTTTTTTGTTGAGTGAACATCCTACAGTTTGTTGCTGATTTCCCATAAATGACTGCTACATTAATACAAGCCAGTTGTATAAATTACTTAAAATAGATGCCTTCATCCTATTTTCTTACTGAGGAATAATCCCTCCAACCCACAGCTAATCCCATCTATATACATTTCAAGCTTTCCAGGGCAAGGATGCTTGCTTTCTTATGCAACACAGGGTCTGGCTGGGCTTTTAGAGCTCACTGTGACACAGATATGCAATAACTGGTGCAGTCTGGTAGCCAGCAACAGCAGTATGAAATTTATCTCTAGGTGCCAAGACTCAGAATTAGATAGTGACAAATCACTGTTTTCATCCACAGTGAAATCAGGAAAGCTGCCTAATGTGTCTAAAGAAATCACCACAGGCCATGTCCAGCCTGCAGTCTGCCAACATCATTGGAAGATTGCAAAAGTTGTATTACACTGGCCAAAGATTCTTGACTAGGTCTGACACTTCCTGCACTGGACAGTCTCTGATGGCAGCAGAGCCTGAAAGGAGCCTTGTTCCCCCATCACATCCTGCACTAGAACCCCACTGCTCTTGCCCTCAGCAGGGGAAGGTGCCCATGTCATGCAGCAACCCTTGCCTGTGCCAGAGTACTCCAATTTCCTCTAGAGAGCTTAACGGACATTTACCTCTGCTTGCTCTTATTTGTTTCCCTGAATCTGAGTGCAGAAAAACAAGCAAATTTTAGCAGTACCCTTGATGCAGCCAGGATCTTTCCAGCTGGAAGGGAGCAGGACCAGTAAGGAGCTCTAGGACTAAATACCCCCATTCTTTGCTCATCATGATTCAGCAGAAGAGCACCAAGCTCTCATGACAAGCAGGAGTGAGCTCTGGACTGCAGGGCGACCTGAAGTCATACCACAAAACCCTCAGCCAGCTGCCTGGCCCCTCTGCTCTGCAAATACAGGGACCACCTCTACAGCCACTGTTCTGAGCTTGGCAAATACTTTGGATGCAGTTTGAAATATCAACAACATAATGTTTAAGAAAAATATTAGAAAATATTTTTGCTTAGTGACAGAAACTTGCCAGGCTTAATGGAAACCCAGCATTCAGACAAACATGCAATGACAGAGCACTTTTCATATAATTTGCAGTACTTACTGTTTAGGCAGTAACTTCCACACTCTGCAGTGAGTCAGCACAAAACAAAACAAGAACATTCTGGGTTTATTATTCTAAAACATTAAAATCTCCTTTAGTCCAATTTCATGCCCACTTTTCTGCAAATGTGTCATCTCCCACCTACCATTTGCTTAAGTGACTACAATCACCTGTGAAGGTAGCACAGTTTTCATTACTGGTTTGCTCCAATTATCTATATTTGTCTGCTCAAAACACACAAAGGCACAGACAGGTGGAACCTGCAGCAAATCCTTCTGCTAGCACTACTTCTCAAATCCGAATGACTCACCAGGTTTTACCCAGGGATCAGCTCTCACCAAGGGAAAATAAGTGTTCGCTGTTCTATTTCATCTTGAAGAATAAAAATACCTTTAGCACTCCCCAAGCTTGGACAGAAGATATAAAACCTCGCAATACCAGCAAAAAGTCTGTTGAATTTTCAGCTGATGATTCATTACAATATGAATCAATATCTCTTATACCTCATACCAGCATTACTTGAGTTTTTAAGTGGTGTGTTTAATTTTGAAGAATGAGGTGCAATCTCTCACAAGCACTTTGGTTTTTAGGGCTTTTTACAGCAGCCTACCACCAAGAAGGATGGAAACAGCACCTTCACCTCACATACCTTCTGAGTGCACTAACCAAAACCCTGTTGTGAAACAAGTGGACACACATGTGCATCTCACCTTAACTGTGTCTACATCCCAAGAGAGACACAGGTAAGGATTATTTTGAGGAATCTGTTTCTCATCAAGGCTGTCAAAGACAGAGGTTCAGGAGCGACCTTCATGCTCTCTGCACATCTATCAAAAAACCCTTCAATTTTTGGTGGCAGCTGAGGCTGCACAAGTGCAGGGAGGTTGAGCTGCACCTGAACAGGAGCCTCAGGTAGCAGGGACAGAAACCAGGTGGCTCATGCTTTTGGACACTCTTAAAAATGAATATAGACTGGATTCACATAGGAAGCAGCACCCAGGATCTGGCTAAGTCATAGGCAAAAGGTGCTTCAGACTGTCTCTGAAAGCCTGGACACCAACTGAGGTGACAACAGGGAGGACACGCCAGCCAAGTGACACCACTGCTGGTACCATGAGCTCAGACACTGCTCCCTGGGCTGAGCACAGGCCGGGAGCTGAGCAGAGGTAAGGAGCTGCAGCCCCAGCACTGCACACCAAACAGGCAGGCAGTCACACACCCAGGCTGCAAAGCATTCCCTTGACTGACTGCCCTTGGAGATGTGTCAGTACAGCTGCAGATACCATCTTGAAGTCAGGAATTTAGCACCCTGCACATACATAGAAAGTCAAAATCCCAACTCCCTACAAAAACGTCGGGGTAAATGACGTTGTTTCAGCTCTCAGTTAGACCACAACAACATAAACAAAGAGGTTTCTTGCACTGCATTTCAACACAATGCTTTTGTTCTAAGATACTGTCTATTTTGGAGAAAAGGCCAATCTATTCATCACAATTTAACCAAAACCACTACATTTAACTTTGAAGTTTATGATTGTGAGAAATGAAGCAGTGGGTGAAGACAGTAATGTCAGCCAGTTCTTTCGAACCGAGTTTACTGTTACATTACAAAACCTTCCCTCAGGAATTTTTTAAGATCAAGCCTAACAGAAGCGAAACTACTCCATCTAGTGGAATTACTCAAAACACACTTTAAAAACACTTTTCTTGCAATCTTATCCTTTTCCTGAATCTAAGGTTTGAACTATTACAGTGGCTCTGAAGGAAAGAGAGTAATGTGCATGTGGATGAGTCTTCCTCCTTGGTGGTCTCCTTCACCCCACCAAGGCAGGATCTCTGCAGATGGTGACATCTCCATCAGAGTAGCCAGTGTCTAAAACAGGAGCAGACCTTTCTGTGTGTGAGAACAGTTTGCTGTGAGCTGTATAGAGGATAAAATTACAAGGGTTATCCATGCTCATGCTTCTGGATGTAACGTAAGTGCTGGCTGGAGGACTCTGGCAGGAATTCCCCTTTGCACAGCACTGCACAATTAGGGATGTGTATAAAGTGTTAGTGCTCAGTGTTATCCACCACAAGCAACCAGATACCAGGTTGGTGTCTATGGATCCTATCCCCATGCTGGGGTAACAGTTACCACATTCCCAAATAACAAAACAAATTCTTCTGAAGATATGTGGAAAGTGGCACAGATGATAGGGGAGCTCTGGCCTCCAGGGTTTCTATTTAAAGGTATGTGTACAGCAGCAGTTGTAGGTGCTAAATCTTCCTTATTTTTGTAATCAGCTCCAGATCCCTGGGTTGATATCCAGCCATTGTTACCTTTTTGGCAATGCTGCCCATCGAAGCCCAGGGGACAGTCACATTCATAGCTCTCCTTCTTGGGAACACAGGTGCCTCCATTTGCACATGGTGAGGTCACACACGGATGGGCAGCATTTGCTAGGTTGATTCCAAAAGTGAAATCCTGTTTTACATCAATTGTCCGGTCATTCAAGATAATCTATGTGTTTAAAAAAAAAAAAAAAAGGTGTAAAAACACATTGTAAAAACTTCCAAATTCATAGTATCCTGCTGCTAGTTAGAAGATTCCTCTGAAAGACTTCAGAGAAATGTAACTCTCAAAACTTGGCCCAAACCGTATTCTTGTGCATTTTCTAGTTGCAGAGGTCCAATCATACTTTTGCTCCTCCTGATCCACTGGAGATTAATCTCTTTTGTGACTTGTGAAACAGCCTTAGGCAACCACTGTAAGGGGTGAAGCTGTGTGGAATTTACCAGGCCTGGGCCTGAACACTGGTACAATGCTTTGTAGTCAAACTGTGAGCTGGGATGGTAAAATTAGGCGAGTAGTGCTGAGGAAAAACAATTCTGAGATCAGAAAAACCGCCAGGAGATGGGTGTTGACAGCAGAAATACTAAGCAGAACAGCTTATTTTTCACATTTTCTATTGCTTTCTAGTATCTCATCTTGCCTGAAAGAAGCCAGAGTTAATATAAATGAAAAACATAAATAATTACTTCACAAAACTGTTTGTATATAAATGGAAGAGAACTGCTAAATGCTGGGATTTTTCCAATATGTCAGCAGCATATGTTCTCCAAAATAAACATTTGTATAATCCCAGCTAACATCTCGGCAAGAGAGATTGCATGTGGGCACAGCATCTGATCTCAGCTGCATCAAAATAAGTACATCTTAACAAACAATAGATTTTAAGGCCAGAAATTAGAAAGGTAATAGCTGCTCTGCTCCTGCAGACTCGGACAATACACCTTAGGGGATCCTACCTGGAGAATAGGCTGCATCAAGCACTACACAACTCTAACAGCAGAAAAAACATCCAGTCCTGTCATGCAATGAACCAGGGAAGACTTCATCAAGTTTTCAGCTTCTTTCTAAATTTTGACTACATTGTTCCAGAGATTAACAAGTCTCCACTCATAAAAACATGTCTTTTTTTCTGTTTTAAACTTATATTCAGTTTCCAGCCCTTGTTTCTCATAACATCTTTTTCTGCATAATTCCAGCCCCATGTATCCAAAGAAATCTCATCCTCATCTAGGAACTAGAAAAGCACTATAAAGTCACTTCTCAGCCTTATCTGACTAAACTAAACATATTGTAACTTTAGTCTTCCTATACACTGCATATTTTCCAGTACTTGGTGATGTTTGCAGCTCTATTTCTGTATAGTTCTCCAAAATCCTACTATGTGTAAAGGAAGCAACTAAATGTTCTCAGTACCCAAAAGGCAGGCAGTACTTTTCCTTGACATCCCATTCATGCCTCTGAGAACACAAATCCACCTTCCTAAGTATATCATAGAGATAAGGACTCACACTCCTCATTTCCCAATCCTTATCAGTGCCTTTACTCTAGGGTTCAACTCTGTAATTGTAACCTGTGTTAATTTCTCCTAGACTCTCTATCTTGCACCCAAAATGCACTGTGTTTAGTCAAGTCTACCTTCCTAATGATGTTCATGTGTCTGACCTGTTCCCATCACTATCACTCACTACCCCGGTTTTCCTGAACTTCATGTTTTCTGCTGGACAGCTGACAAAAACAGTAAAAGATGTCAGACCGAGTGATGAAACCATTTACACTGAACTACAATTACTCTTCAGTCCTGGAGCAATTGTTAACTATAGAGTTTAAAAAATTTTTTAATAAAAACTATTATTAAAAATACGGCTTTATGTGGTATTTCTTTGCATTAGTCTGATGCAATAATTCACTCCTCTAAAAATGTGAGGATTCAGGGCCGATCTTCCAACTTTATCCAAGTTATTTTAAGTACGTTTAGAAAGAAAAATGTTAGCTCAATTCACACTTTCATTTGATTATTTACTAGACCAGGTATGAACTACACTCATGCTCAGCTGACCACATGGGAACATTATCCCTAATGTATGCCAACAATGGAAAACATCTCCTCCATTCATGTGCCCCATATACAATTGTAAGAAGGGAAAGCTGTATAGTGTGCATCTCCATGGTGGTGTAAGAATGCACTAGGTGGACTTTTCACTGTGAAATAATCATTTAACCACTTCCTGGTGTGCTCCTGAGGTGAAATCCTTGATTATTTTGAATATTGCCAGCTGAATAAGGGCAAGTTTGCACAAAGCATGCACTGGATACGATGGAAATAAATGCCCACAGTGTGTTTCTCTGGGCACACACCTTCTGGATGCTCCCACTGAAGGGTCTGAGGATCCCGGAGTTCTTCTTCACATCATCATAATTAGGGACTCCACCAATAAATATTTCAGAGCTGCATTTAATCTGTGTAAAAGCCCCCTGCAAGAAACATAGAATAACATTTTATTAGAGTAGCTGGAACCACGCTTGCATCTTCAGATTAAGCCTACGTGAGTTGTGATAGCCCTACATTAAATGTTATAGCTTATTTCAATGCCTCTTCTTTGTACAATCAAAAAAGTAGGATACTCTTGACTAACTTTACATTATCCCAGTCAGAAGTGGCTGAAAAATCTCAAGTGTTTCAAAATGGCAATACTGAGGGATGAAAGAAAGGAAACTAACTCATCGTGTTTTCTGACTGCACATCTAGCTTTATCTGCAAAGACTTGAGGTACACTGATTTAAACCTATAATCAGAATTAGTTTCATAAAACTAAAATCAGAGCAAAGTTCAAGCAAGAGAGATTCATTCCGTATTTCCAGCATCTAAGAGATAACCTACTGTCAGTTATGGGGCTAAATGAAAGAAACATTGAGTTTGCATCAATTGCCAGAGCAGTTGCTCAGGATACCTGATAAGAACATTCAGGGTCCTGGAGTAAACTGAAAGACATTTAACAGCTAAAGATGGAATAACTGTGCAATTCCAGTCCTGCAGAAGCTTCTGTGCTTTCATGGTTGGCAGTTCCCAGCCACCCTTCTCCTGGAGCACTGCACTGCAGCACTTAAGAGAAAAAATATGGGAGTGTTCACCTTAACTCATCTATCAAAAGAAAGCTTGAGTGCTCCAGTCAAATGTTTCTCACACAATTTCTTTTCTAACAGACAACTGGAATTTCAATTTATTTAAATTTTTGAAGAAAAGTCAAAGCTTTGATAAAAGTTTCCCCATTTGCCGAAAAGTCTGCTATGGGATTTTTCTGCTATGGGATCTGGAGTCTGGTTTTCTGTCTGCACTCTCCACTAAGTAAAAGACATTTTCTAAGCAGGTCTAGCCTCGGCTTTTATCAAGATAGAAAATGTACCTCTGTGGATGTATTTGAGTGCATAGAGTGAATATCCTGCTTGGTACAAGTACAATTTCACTTTATTACAAATTTTGACTCGCCATGATCACTTGGTGAGTGAAGAACAAAAAACACGTCATCAAACTCTGATTGTTCCAGCCCTTACACTGGGCTACAAATTACTTTTGCAAAAAGAAGACAAACAATTCTCTTCAGGCCTACCTTTCCATGACAATATTCAGAAATAGGTAAAAAAAGACTGGGCACATACATTTCAGCATGATACTTCTCCACATTACACCTCTCACGTGGTCTCAACAGACTTAGCCACAGCAAGTACCAACAAAAGAACCTCAGGAAGATATATGAGCCAGACACAAAAATGTGAGCCCACTTACATGGCAGGAGCAGGTACAGTCGGATTCCAGTGGGATCCCTGCTTTTACGGGTATCCTTATCCTCAGAGGGAAGACCTTGTGCACAAATTC
>VZTT01038824.1:19603-78591 GCA_013400855.1 Buphagus erythrorhynchus | reverse complement strand
ATATATGAGCCAGACACAAAAATGTGAGCCCACTTACATGGCAGGAGCAGGTACAGTCGGATTCCAGTGGGATCCCTGCTTTTATGGGTATCCTTATCCTCAGAGGGAAGACCGTGTGCACAAATTCACAACTCTGGGCTTAAGAAAATGTTGTCCTAATGTGCACGCTGTTTTAACCTAGTAAGAGCCTTGAGAGCAGGCTGTGCAGTCTACCATGCAATCACTTAAGAGTCCAACAGCTGCATTCAAGACAAGTCTGCCATAAGCTCACCTCTGCCATCCCTTCCACTGGCTTCTGTTTGTCCACTTGCAGGATACCATTCTTTGCCGTGCGAGACACTCGCAATTCATGCCACTGACCCAGACTGACAGGTTCTTCACTCCTGTTTCAAGGGCAAGAAAATTTTAAAGCATGTAACACTGTGCCTTTCTGATACTCTGGAACGTTAAAAAGTCAAGTCCTCTGGGATGATTTTCTAAATAAAAAATAAATATCAGCCACTGTGATTCTTCCCTTATAAGGAAGTAACAATCTTCGGAGCCCCATCAGCAAAGACCATATTTCCAGAGCAAATAACAAGCACTCTAGTTTTATTTATAAATGAAATGCTATCGCCAGCATACACTTCAGCTACCTCTGTGCTAGTCTTCCTGCTCAGTCATTTATAACACATAAAAACAAATTTTTGTCTCACCTACACATCCTCATTTCACTAAATTCCACTTAATGGTTGGTCTAGCCCCACATTCTTCATCCTCTTTTAAAACAGAACTACTTTGTGCTGGCTTATCAGCTCTATTTGCGCATCCTGTTACATTGACATCTACACACACACATGTGCAGCCCGGATGCTGTACATAAAAGGGAAGTAATTAAAAAATTAGCCTAATTATGTGATATGAGATCTTGGCTAGGAACAATAATCCTCAGTTGTGCTAAGTATCCACCAGTCTCAAAGGAAGCATTTTTAAACAGTTCTTACAATCTTTACTGGCACAGAACTAATATGAATAGCAGCCTGTATGAAGGGCAAAACCACATTCCCCTTCACAAGTTCTACAGATCTTTGTATCTTTTTTTCAAATGTCATTTTACTACACTGGTAAAGCACTTTATGTCTAAATGAGATGTTGCAGCCTTTCCTCCAGGAGGACTGGAAACTTGGTTTGATTTACCGGCCAAGCCAGAAAAATCAGAACTGTGTTATCTAAGACCCCTAAGACTTCCTAGCTTCAGTGAAGAAAAAACAGAATTTCTGGGGATGAAATAATGTTTTGTATTTTCAGAACACTTACATTTAAAAATAAAAAAGCTCCTCACATTTTGAAATGAAAAAGGAAAAAATTATAATTTGAAATAGTGAGTCAATAGTCATTCAAATGCTGATATAAAAANCAGAAAAAAGTATTTCCTTTCTTGTTTCTTAACAATCAACATCAGTTTTGAAACCTTTCTGTCATGTTTTTTTCCATCCTTCAAATTTTCTTAAAGCTCATTTTTATCTATTTTGATGACGTTGGCAGTATTACTTGACACCCCTGAATGACACTTGGTTCAGAAAACCTCCATTAAAAATATCATCAAGCAATGCCAGTCACTTGTCCTCCTTCCTCTATCACCATTTAGGGTTTAACTATGTTGGGTAAATCAATAGCTAAGGAAATCTAATCACTTTGAAGAAGTCAATGTATACATATAAAGGAACCAGATAGGTTTGGCTACATAGTAAGTGGCAATACAAGCATTGTCTCCTCTGCTGCTTAGGTCATCATCATGCTAACCCTCCTGCTTTGTTAGATTCAATTACAATCAGGGATGATTAAGCCTTGCAGAGTCATCATTTCAGAGCTGCAACCTCTTTCTTGGAATCATGGGCTTTTTGAAACCAGTATGAGTTTAGTAACACTTTTTTCTGGCATTTGAACACTCCTGGCTCTTCATGTGCTGTCAGATTACTTTTTCCCATGTAAACCAAAGCTTAAAAAATATACCAGAGCATGAAGATCTCGATCCTGCGAATGCCTGGCCAAGGGAAATCCCAGGGAAATGGCAATAACTTCTCCTCTGAGACATTTCAGTGCTCAGTTCTGCATCTGGTCACCCACTCAGCATCCCTTCTCCCTGTGGAGCCCCCAGAGCACATTGAGCTGCTTCCATCCTGGGATACATCAGGAAATCACAACCTTCACCAGCATCAGCTCTCCTACTTGCCTCTTGCCTCATCCTAATCACAAAATTATTATGGTTGTGTTCTGATTATATTACAATATCTAACAGCCTGGTGGTCCTATGGCAGAGGTGTCAGGATGACCAGAGCCATACCCCTATTAAAGACAAAGGGTAGGCATGAAGTAGGATGATTAAGACAGACATTCAAGTGGACATTGACCAGGCAGGCACGAAAAACAGGGAATCTGTTTGTCTTATTTAACCACTGACAGAGCTGATGACAGGGTGTGAGTTCCACATTTTATCTAGCAAGAAGAGCTAACAGGACAACCTCACAACTTTCAACAAATCCTGATGGTCTCCTGAGTCTCACCTATTGCTCAGCTATCTCACCACACTCTTTTCCTCCAGTGCATGTAGCTCAGGCAGTAGCTGGCATCCAGCTTGCTCTTCTGCTTTCCAGCAGAAAGGGGGAGTCTCTACTCCCAGGCATATGCTTGTGGCTCTCTCTACATTTTATAACCCTACATATCAGTTAAACTTTAGTATAGGTGTTTTGAAGTGCTACAATATTCTTGGAAGATAAAAAATAATTTTACTTTAATATTTTATGGTTCCCAGTAACAGGAATTAGAAGGCTGCAATCAGTAAAGATTGAAGGCTGTTGTAAGAAGGGCTATTGAGTTGGAGAAAAGGTCTCCAAAATTAGCCATTTCTGCCACTTTTCAACAAGAGAATAGAACAGGGCAAGTATGAAGTGATTCTTCCCTTGATATATCCTCCCAGCTTCTGGCAACTTGTCATTTAGCAATTTCCTGTGTCAGAGGCTGCATCCGTACAATTGTGTTTGATCTCTCTCAATGGAGCTTTCTTCAAATTTGTCCAATTTTTTCTAACTTATTTATAGTTCTGGCATCTGTAACTTGCTGTGACAATTAGTTTCCACAATTTATTTATATACTCCTCTGAAAAAAAAAAAAACACAAGTCCAAAGAAAAAAAGTCTTCTTTTCTTTGGTTCCTTATTTTTTTTGCATATTGAAAAAATACAGAATACTCATTAATCTCCATGTCATTCATTATTTAAAAACCTCTATCATACTTTCACCCAACTCCTTCTTTCCCAGGCTGAAAGGTCCTGCTGTAGAAAAGCTTTGTGGAAGATGCTGAATTACCTCTCCTGGATGTCAAAACTACTCTCCCTTTTTAATTTTGCTAATTTCTTTCAGAATTATGTGACCAGAATAGCAGCAGGTTTTCAAGACAGGATGCATTGTGGGCTTCAACAGAGGCATTCTTCCTTATTCCGTTCCTAATAAGTCTCTGCACTGCACTTAGGTTTCTGTATTTGTCTCTAAACAGTTTGCTGTTACTCCCACAGAACTATCCATTACGACTCCAGAATCCTCCTCTGTCTGAGAACACTGTTTTTCCACAGCTGTGCATTGCTAGGCTTGTGCATTATTTTGCATTTTCTCCCTTGAAATTTCATATCTCATTTTGTCTGCAAAACTGAATGAGTTTGTTTGCTTGAGTCCTCGTTCAATGTAAAATCAGTACATTTTCCCTAATCACAGTATAGTCAAAATTCCTGATGCCCATCCACAGGAATCATTGGTATGCAAGACTTGCAGACAGTGTACACATTTTGCATAAGCTTTATATAGATCATTTCTAAATATCAGGTCAGCCTGGTCAAACTGGCAGCCTCCTGGGTCACATCCAAGATACTGAGTGCCTCTGTTCAGCCCAGTGCCTTTTCAGAAAGCCCAGGAGCAGTTGCCCAGTGACTGGGCATTTAGTTACACAGGGAGAGAGAGCCTTGTTTTTGAGGAATTTCACTGCTTCTATCCTCCTAGACATTAATTTTAGGATGCAATGAGTCCCTTGCAGAAGGTCTGTCTGGGAACCTTGGTTAAACCACATATTTATGGTTTATACAGCTTAGGTTGTACAAACTGGATATTAGCCTCAGGCCACTCAAAAAACAGCACTATGAGGAAGTGGGGGGACCTGAAGATGTATCTTCTTGTGCCACCTCCAGCCTGGCACCCCTGCTTGGAACTGGAAACCAGAAAGGAGGATGCTCACATAAGTGCCAATATTGTGAAATCCTGTGGCTAGAAAGCATATGCATAAAATATTTACTGATCCCCTAACTAGCTATGGTGCAGTGTCATGGGGTCAAGAAAGGAATTACTGCAACACCATACAGACACAAATGTAACATCAGCAGTAAGACAAAGCACAAAGCTTTGAAACATAAACTGATGTAGGAAGAAAATCCTGTCCCCTTGACCACAATTTTAGTGCTTCCTTAGAAGCAGGCACTAGATACCAAGGGGCTTGCACACATCATCAGAGGCTGTGACTCTTTCCAGCCCACTCCTCTGGTGTATCAGCACCACAGCACTGTTGGGAAGGACACACAAGCAACATCATTTACCTGATAACAGCTGTTCCTGAGCCACAGTCGAACCTGAACTCCACGTAGCCAGCCACCATGTTAATGGAGAGGAAGTCCTTGCTGTCTGTGTCATAGCTGTACAAAAGGACACCAGTCTCTAAATCTGGACGAAATGTCAGCTCAAACTCCATGAAGGAAAGGTAATTCTGTGGTTCCAAGGGCCAGGGAGTGCTAGCAAATGATCTTAAGGATTCGTTGAACTGAGGTATGGCCAAGGTGAGTGCTGGAAATAAAGAAATCATAAGCAGGTCACTTGAGGCTCAAACATAAAGGATTGACTCTTACCAACCAGTGTCTGTTCCTTATGTTAAGTTTTTAAGCTAATGCTTAGCAAAACAACCTGATTTCTTTTTCATCTAAATTAAAAATATTTTTGAATCCTCCCCAATACTACTTAGTCCCTTCCTTTTCCAGGGATGTATTTGTACTGTAAAGCACTGTGTACCTTTTCTTTAGTGATTCATAATAGTGCCTTTCAAGCATGCACACAGTGGGGGGTGGCATGAAAAGTTCTACAGCATAAAAAACAATTCCACATGCATTTTACTACTTGTATCTCTGATATTACCAGGAAATTGATGTTACATCCTTTACATTTCAAAATAAACAACTGACACTGGTTTTAGGAGAAAGGTACGTATTTTTTTAGAATTAATGTGCAGCTGTGGGGGGGTACATTATTTTAACTTCTGAATAGGAATTTCAAGATGCTTAAGTACAATTAGTTTAAATAAGCAAAGAGGTTTGAGAATCACAGATTACGTAGGAACTAGATGTAGCTCCAAAGCAGTAAGGGAAGGGTTTCAGTATGTGACTTTAAAAAGATGAACTAACAAGTATTCTCTTCTATCAGTGTAACAATATGAAACCTCCTCCCATGTCTTTTAAGTGGAAAACACACTGAACACTAAAGAAGACACACAAGGAAATAGAGGCATCCCAGCATCCACTCACCTTCCTCACAATGATGACCTTTAAATCCAAGAGGGCAAAGGCAAATGTAAGAATCTGCTTTGCTTGCAGTACAGGTACCACTGTTGATGCAGGCTGCCTCATCACAGATGCCACTGCTACACTCACCTAAACACAGGAGTCAGAACATCAATTTATCAGAGAAGTTTGTCAAAGAAGATTTATTTGGCAGTTGATCATTGCTACTAACCAATACAATTTGCTGTTCTGCCTAGATTCTTTCCCAGTTTGTCAAACGGTGTGCAATTTAGACAGGGGAACTTGATTATTAGTATTTTTTTTAAATATCAGACCAGCAAAAGACCTTATATAAGGCAAAAAGTAGCCCTTACAATCAAACCATGATAGATGTAACTTCCAATCATTCCCTGGATTACTTATTATCTGCTCTTCTTTGTATCTATTTTCTCCTAAGATACAAATTTCTCTAAATTGTTTACAAGCACCATGCCTTGTTTAATTGCAATTATCTTAAGTGCTTCTTTGTCCACTGTAAATTCATGCCATGCTGACCATGGGAACTGTTAATCATTATCAAGTAATCTTATTAGCCAAAATGAGGTTGTCAACCCTCTTGTCCACACTAAAAGGGATCCATATCATCAACATATGGGCTTTTTAAGAAGCATCTCTACTATGCTAGCACATCAACTTAAATAACAAGGAGGCTATTTCTTCTTGCTGGATTTTAGCTGAAATTGTTGTACAACAAGTAAATTCTCATTTTCTTCTTAAAACTGATATCTATACTATGCAATCATCAAATACATATACGATTGAAGTTCTTTTTGAAATTATTTTCTGCTTTAGTTTCTGATCAAATAACTCTCTGTGTGTCAGTGATAACAAACTGATTGTATACATTAAGAAAGACCAAGTAAGACTTTTGTGGTGTACAACAGTAACCACACCATCTGGAGGGGCTTAGTGTTTTATGGCAAACTAAGAATTAACACATTTATTTTGAGGCACATTGAAGTATCACCTCTGAGATGACAAAGGTTCCATGAGGCAGCTCTGATAATAAACACTGGAGAACAGTTTTTCAATTTGAGGTGATTAAGAGAAGTCTTGAAAGCTACTGCAAGAAGGGGATACGCCCTTTTTGTTTTATTTAAACACAGTACTCTGATTGCAAGGCCAGTTTCCAGAGCAGGTCTCTACATATCTTCAGTAAGGCACAGGTGTTTGTACAGCACCAGCTTTACAGTTTGAATTCCTGTCCCAAAGCCAAAAAGAAAACTGCAAACAAATATGCAGATATAAATGGCTGATGTGCTGGTCCATCCCAATCACTCTACTCTCCAGTGGAAAACAACCTTTTCTAACTAATTCAGGGCAGAAGCAGTAACAACTCACAGGTCATCTGGTACAATTCCCTGCCAGACCAGATTGTCTTGTATTGCACATCTACAGACCTTCCACCAGTCCAATTTTCATTGTATAGAGGGAAGGTCTGAGAGCAGCAGCTGACACAGGACTCCAGGGCTAATCCAAGGAGCACAGACAAAACATACAGGTCCCCTGGAAGGGAAAATATGCTCCTTCTCCATGGAAGGGGACAATCCTATGCCCAGCCACGGGATCAGGGGTGCTGGCAGTGCTCACTGAGCTACCTTTTCCCCTTCTAGTCTGCACTGTAATGGCCACAAGTGAACTAAGGAAGGACAGGTATCTTGTCCCCCAAATCCTTCATATACTCACCAATTATCATGACACTGACAGAATAGCACTAGCTCTATTTTATAGGCAAGGAAACAGAGCCAAGACATGTGTAAACAAGGATCTCTATCCATCAAGTGTGAAGACACTAACAGAAACCCAAGACAATTCTTATCTTCACTGCCTGGTATTTAAGGACATGTTTCTCTCCCAGTGTCCCAGTGACTTTTCACAGCCTTTACGCCAGCACAGTCACTCTGCTGAAGAGGCAAATCACAAGTGTGGTGGCTGCATATGCTTGGCTGCAATGGCAGATGAAGAAGGAGAGAAGCTGCAGCAGGAGTGCCAGGTCCTGCCATGCCCACTCCAAACCACAAGCAGTGTCTCCTCTGTTGGTCCCTCAGCTCATGGTCCAGTGAGACTTCTGCTGCAGTCAGAAGAGAGAGCACAGAGATGGATGGACCTCTCTCCTCCCCACCCTCAGTTCTGTGATCCATGTAGCACAGCACTCCTGATTTATATTCTGTGCCAACAGAAAAAAACTCCAAGTGACTGACTGGCAAAAGTAATTTCTAAACCCTAGCAGAGTTTGCTTGCAATTCTTTAAAGTTATACTTACATGACCTATTGTTTGCAAGTCTCTTCTGGTACAGTTCCATATAATGTTTGCAGTCACACAAGGACAGTAGGGCTTTATCAGTCAGTTTTGAGTCACACAAGGCAGAGCACAGAATTTACTTCCATTGATGTTGATTATTAATGCAGTAGTATGTGGAGCATTCATGGATGGGAATGAAGCTAGCTGCATCCCAAAAGGCAATAGAGATTAAGGCTAGAGAAGTTCAGCAGGGCTTTCATCTGTCTAAATTCCATAGATTCTCACTCTATCGTGAAATTACACTCTGCTTCCAAAATCTTACTCTTTTCAGCAACTGTTTCTTGGGCCAGTCTGTTCTACCCCTATATTGCACAGAAGTTTGGCCATGTTATCTACAGAATACAGAGCAATTGTTAAGAAGTTTCTCATAAATCATTTCCTTCTTGGGATGTCAAATGCACAGCTACAGAAGAGAAGAAAGACGACTTTGTGGCTGAAGCATGGGAGGGAGAGTTCAGTGGTATGGAATCTATTTCTCGCTGTTACCACTTGCCTTCTGTCTTGAGTTTACTCTTATGTTTATACTGTTTAGACTGGGAGATCATTAAAGCAAGGATTTTTGTTGCCTTGCCTTTTTTCAAGTGCCCATTAAATGGATAAAATAAATGAATAAATAGGAGAGGACTAGTTAATTAGCTTCCCTACTTCTCCATCTTTTACTCTGTGAAGGGAAAATAATATTATCATAACACTTAATAAAGCTGCTGGAAGTATTTATTCCAAGCCACTTTTCAATCACACCATGCCTCTGGATAGCAAAACAAAGGACGGTATACAGGAAAGCCTATATGCTTCAGCATACAGTGTAACACAGAAAGCCCTCTGTAATATCCACAGGACTTCTGTGGGTCTGAGAGATCCGTGTATTACTTTGGACAAGTGCAATGATGTCTTTAGGCAAAATGCATTTTGTTGGGCTCGTATTGTTTCAAATGCTAGCTCAGCATACATGCTATTGATTTCTGATGACATGACTGTGTCAGTCAGGGGTAGGAAGAGGTGCCCTGAGAGATGCTGGCAGAAATACTGGCGCAGTTGTAATGGTATCTGCAACACAGATCTTACTGTTCACTCATGAAAATGGGTTTACTATTTATTGTGCACAGCAAGTATGCTCACAAAGGGCTTGCTTGCGCAGTGTGATGAACTGTCCCACTACAGACCCAGCAAAAGCAATGTGCAAAGGAACAGAGGAAAACCAGGCCAAAAAGAGAGACTGCACCTTCCACATCTCAAACCTGGACCATCGCTCCATTTGTTCCACCAGGACAAAAAGTAACCCCGGGTTAGTCACTGATTAAAGACCCCATACCATTACACTCACCGACATCAGCCCCACTGAGAGCTTTCCCTAGTGGCCAGGGTCTCATATCAGTTATCTTCCCATTGATGCGCAGCGACTGGACGCAGCCCTGGAACCCGCGGTTGGTGCCCGTGGCCCTGACCAGCCAGTACACGCTGGGAGCACCCCCAACGTAGAAGGGAGTCTGGAACGTGATTTTGCTGTACTGGCCCTGAAGGGAGAGCAGAGCATGGCATCATGTGTAACAGATGTAACACAGGAGAACTCATTAAGCCTCAGTGGTTTACAATCAATCTTTTTCCTCCATGAAGAACCACGTCTGGGAATATGTAGGTTGTTCATTGGTAATTCCTTCCCATTAGTCATTCCCCAAATCAGTCCACCATTTGAAATCAACCTTTTTCACCTGCATCCCATCATGATAACATGAACTACTAAAAGCACAATAAATAAGACTAAAAATCACTCTTTTGAGGAGAAAGAGTAGTCTGTCTTTTGCTGCAATTTCTTCCTTTCCTTTTGCCAAAAAATATTTGTCTTCTAAACCAGAAGCCCTGAGGGACAGACCAATGAGATATTGTCTTTTGGACAGAACCCAACAAGTGTTCAGTATTGAATAATAATGAAATCACACGCACACACACACACANACAGAGGTGCGGGGTGAAGTTTCATATGCGACATGTAAAGAGGGGGGGAAAAAAAAAAAAAAAAAAAAAAAAAAAAAAAAAAAAAAAAAAAAAAAAAAAAAAAAAGGTAAAAAACAAAGAAAAGGCAAAAGCCAGTAAAATCACAACTTCAGCAGGGTTCTGCTCACTTTCTCTCAGCTAAATGTACTGCCCATCTCTTTAAAGAATCTATAGAAACCTACATACACAAGTTTAGTAAAATTGCTACAGTGCACAGGAAAGAAAAAAAAATTTGAAAAAACCAACAGATGCTTTTTGGACCACAAACCCAAACTACACGTAACTGAGTCAAAATTCCTGCCACAAATTGATCAAAATGTGACTTTTGCCTCCTACTCTAAAGTTCTTTCAAAATCCCATGGATCTTTAGAAGAAAACAGTCAAAATTCTCAGTTATTCAGGGCCAGTTTTTACCAATTTGTGGTTTTGACACCACTGACCTCTGGCCTAAAATCCTTCAGAATTTTTCACCCCTGCCCTGCCCTCATAGCATTTCTAACAATTAATTCTATCATCATAGCCTGTATTTTGCCAGGCTAAATAAGCTGAGGTTATTGAGTCTGCAGTTACTTGCATAGCACACTGCAGAAGCTGTACATATCTCTCCTGATTCTCTTCTGCCCTTTGCATGGCCTCATAGCATTGGTAACAGCAACACATGACACACTGAAATTCATTCCTCTGTCATTTCCAGCTGATGAGAACTCAATGCACTGCAATTTTTTCCCTTCAGTGCCTGCACATGAAAGTGGAAAGTAATAAGATGTCTGAAACTGCTTTCTTCCAGGGATGGCATGTTAATAGTGGCTATCAAAGGAAAGACATCTGAAGCAATTTGAAATTGCCTTTTCTTCCAGTGCCTTAATTTTGTTTTCTGGCCCAGCAACAGATGAGCAAGTCAAAGCATCTTCCTGTATTATATTTTATCTTGTCAGCGTTGAACTTGCTGGTGTTAACTTAAGTCAAGGCAGAATGTCTATGTCCATTACTATGCTTAAATCTTTGTCCAAAATATGCATGTAATTACACTTCTGTATACAAATCACATGTGAGTATATGCATATAATACATAAATATATACTCATATACACCTATGCATCTAATTTTTATATCTGAGGAAGCAGAGCAGCTCTCTGAGGCCTGAAAAAGAAAGCAATCAAGGATAGCAGCAGTAAAATCCAGTAAAATTATAATAGCCTGTATTTGAGACTGACATAGGGTACCAGAATGGGGGCAGAGCAAACATGGAGCACAACAGGGAAACTGTGATGGGATCCAGCCCTGAGATATTTATCTCTGTGATTTCTAGATTACATATTTGGAAGAGTAATCTGTACTCTTATGCTAGTTCACTAAATGTCCTAACAACAATAAATAAAAGTGCACCTTTTAAATCTGATCAGGCTTCTGATGGCAAGAAAAGAAACATCATCATAACTTTGAGACAACCCGAGATGGAGCCACAGGGGCAGGATTACCAACCTGAGATTTTCCTGTCACTGGAGCATTGTTGTCCATCCTGAGCCAGCCATTCACCCCATCTCTGAACAATGTGACACTGTGCCAGTTCCCCAGCTTGATTTTGTTTTCACTCGTTATGACTCCAACTCCAGTACCACAGTTGAACCTGGGAGGATGAGAGAGAGAGAGCAAGGTGATACTCTAACCAAATAACCAAAAGTTGGTTTTAGACCCCAAATATTGTTTTTGCACTCTGGAACCTCTCTGTTCCATATGATTTTGTTGTGCATATTAGCGCAGGAAAATCAAACAGCAAGTCTACAGTAAGATCTGTTCCAAATTTCAAACTTCATTATCTGTCTTTCTAACATGGATAAGATTTTGCATTCTCTGTCCATACCAAGTGCATTGCTAAGCTTGCCAACAGCTGAAAGTGTTTCAGAAATAGAGGGTATTACAATCTGAGTTCCTGCTATCACAGTAATTTCACCTGGGAACTTTTCTAACTCCCTGGTGAAAGGCAGTGCTACATTAATAACTCTGCTAGTCTATTTGAAACTCAGCACTGATTGACATGAAGACCTCCAGGAAAGCTGAATGTGCACAAAATGTCCCATTTTCCCTGACTGTCATGCAGTGCGGGTGAACAGAAACACAACTAAGGCACATCACCCACTTTGTTACTCCCCACCTTCAAAGGACTCACCCTCCCAAGTAAGGAGATGCTGGAAATACTCTTTCACTTGCTTCATACTAGACTGCAAGAAACACTCTCTATCTTCATTTTAAAAACCTAAGCAAGGTATCATCTAAACAAGGCATATAAGATGAAGTTCCTGGCCCCTTGCTGGCATTATATCCTTTGTTTTGCTACATTATCTGCAAGCCTTTTTCTGTGAAGCAAAAACACTGACTCAATATACCACCAATACACCATCAGCTTAGCAAATACAGTGGCTCACTGGCATTTCTAGTAACATAGGTAAGAGTCTCAGATAAATGCCTTAAGGGAAACTGATCATTCCGCCTTTACACTGAGGTCTGAATAACAGGGCATATGTTCACACACTAAAAAAAGATGAGAGAAAAAAGTATTGAAAAACTCTTAAATGGAATTATACTGTCCATTTGGTGCACTCTATGGGGCAGAAGTCAAAGACACTGGAGATATTAATCACATAGAGCAGTCCCAGGAGGCAGCAATAACCCCTTCTCTTTACATCAGATTTAGGATGGAGGTTTTACCTGAACTGGAGGCTACGTCGGATAATTGCCAGTGACATAAAATCACCACGACCGTGTTCGTTTTCTCCACAGTAGAGCAGCAAACCATCTTCAGATTCAGCCTGCAATCATTGCGTCAACATGAAAAATCAAAGCCTCACAATTACAGATAAAAGCAAGCAGCAGTGGGGGACTTTTCTCCAGAAGAGGGTCATCATTTTTCAGATTGAGTTTTTAACTTGCAGAATCAGAAATTGTTTGATCAGTTTTGAATCCTGCATTTGAAAAACCTAGAAAATCACTGTCTTAATGGTTAAACAATTTAAGACCATCTCTTAAAGTATGATACTATCAGGCCTGAAAAAAAGCCTGGAAATATTAAAGACTGTCAGACCTATCCCATATGAGACTCCTGAATAAAAAGTCTATTAAGAATGTCCTAGCAAGCCTGGTAAGTGTAGACACATCAGACTCCCTGCACATGAATACATACACCTTACTTCATATGTTCCACGAGACTGACACTCCTCAAGACAAACAAGCTGTGCTGGCAGCATTTCTCCACATGCTCACAGCAGCTGACACAGTGGCTTTTTGCAGCCATCCTGCATTTTAAAACAACAAATTGCCAGAGGAGTGTAAGATCACCACTGAAGCAACTGATTGCTGCTGCTTTAGTAACAGTCTCCTTCCCAGACTGTGAGCCTGGTGAGTCTGCTTAATCTGGGGGTGGGGATGAATCCAAGAGCTTGGCCACCCTCCCTAGTGGCAGCCCTACATGTTCTGCCCATAATGAACAGACAGCACTAACACAGGCCAGCCTGGGATGCATCCCCCACTTCAGACCTGCATTTTAAGTAGTATGGTATCCTGAATATATTAGTAGCCCATGTCCCAGTTTTCAGAGTGGGAAAATAACGTTCACTTAAATCTGCAAGGTGGGAAAGGAATGATACATATAGGGCAGTGCTTCTCTCAGTATGACAGGATCATAATCCCTTGTCCACAAAAATATTGCATACCACTTTCAAACTCCACAAAAATTCTGTGTTCTTCAGTCTGTAGCTCATCCATGTGACTCTAACCTTGCCAATGTGCATTGCTGCTAGTCCACAACCACTCGTCCCAGGGATTCTCTCATGCAGTGCCCACCAACAAAGGATGAAAACCCTTCAGCTGCTTACAAACTTCATTTACATTCACTGAGAGTCAAGCCAGATCTCTGCAGATGAAGGCTATGCACTGGTTCACAACAATTACACTGAAGCTATACTGAAGCTGAGTTGTTGTTCTACAGTCCACCACATCAAAGTAAATAAGATTTAAAACAGCAGTGTGAGAATTGCCTAAACTTACCCTGAATTCAAGGGTAATTTGAAATGTCTGATAGGACTTTTTCAGTGGTTCAAAGGTGATATATGAGTAGCCGGAGAACTGAGGATACTGGATACTAATGTCTGAAAAGCAAAGAGGGAAGCATATTATTTAGCAGATTTTTTCCGAATAAAAATCAATATACACATTTAGAACTAGATAACATCAGGTGGCAATGAAAGGCAGAGTTCCTCCAGAGACAACCATTAGTCAGCAGCAGTCAACAATCAGTTAACCTATTGCCTTGTCCTCCCACCACTTTTTGCAGCTAATTCCTTTATTCCCAAGGACCTGGTGAACTTGGAAAGAAACAGGATACTGAGGGCCAAATAATGCTCAATAGTTTAATCAGAGAGTTCAGAGGAAATTTCTCCAGGTTTTCCTTGTTATAGAAGACAGACAACATCAACTTTATATTTATCTTCTTTTAAAAATTCATTTAAGTAAGAGAGGACAAAGTAATTTTCTTTTCTGCAGGATTACAAAAACACAGGCAGGAAATATGGACAGACTCTAGGCAGCATTAGTCACTGCTGCTCTGTAGCTGCTGCATCCAGCATCTGGAGAATCACTGGATATCTCATAACAGCCCAGCAGCTTCCAGAACTTCTCTCAAGCCAGCTCAGGGCTAAAAGGAGTGATGGGAAGAAGAGAGTCCCTGCAGGCATCTTTCCACCCCTGGCTGCAACAGTGACTCTTTTTATTGCTCTTGTCAAATGGCATTATCAACCCTCACCCTTTGCTGTCCTGGGTTAGACCCTGACCCTGAGAGAAAATGAAAATCAGAGGTGTCTTACTGCTAGCCACTGTCAGCTGTAAAATTATCTTTGCAGCTTGTTTTCCTAAGAAGCACTGAAGACAGACACAGTTTCAGGCCTGAGTGTTTATATTTACAGTGGATTTAAGTCTAATGAGGAAGGAAGGATGAGAAGTCCGATTCATCTTTGCTATTTAAATACTGAGTGTGCTTTTCTCACTCAGTTTTTGAATCTGGGTAGAGTTCTCTTAGCATTTTTGCTTGCAAGGCATATATTTTAGGCTGAGGTGAAGGGGACTGGTCTATAAACCTGAATGCAACCTCAGCAGTGAACAATTATCTTATGTCCTGATCACAAGCAGAACTGACTGGACTATAGTGCCATACAGCTCTTGAATGTGAAGAAAAGTCTGTTTCCATTCAGATTAATATAATATTTAACAATATTGGCTGCTGAAGACAAACTCAGTACAAAGTAGTATTGGCACATGATGCTTACTCTGGAATAGCACACTCGTCTGTGAAAAATGGAGGGTTTGGACTGATGTTAACAGACCGCTTTACAACTTGTATATGGCCTTGTCAGTTCAAATAAATCCTCAGCTCTTCATATCTGATCAAGGCCTAAAATCATATCTGCAGCTGTTCCATGTCGCTGAGTAACAACAGATTGTTTTCAGAAGGAGCTCTCTTTGTTCCAGCCCTCCAGTTTCAAGAAGATAAAGCACTCTCAGTGTCTGTATCCCTGATGCATGACACTTTGCAAAATGATGGTCTAACATGATCCCGTAGAAGAAACATGGGTCTCTGATGCTCTGCTGTATGGCAGGGTCTTGGCAGATCAGATCAGCATGGAGAGGGATGGACACATCAGCTCTTTCTTAGCTGGAGGAACAGCACCACCACAACCTATGGGATATTCTCTTTTCATGAGCCCTGGCATTCATCTGACCCTTTGGTCACCAAACCAGAAGAAAAATCATTTCAGGAGGAAAAAGTGACCTTCTTATGGCCTGGTGAGGGAGCTGGACTGGCTCACCAGGTGATTTGCTCAGTGTTAACCTTGTGAAAGGGTGAGTTTAGGTCTCTAGAGGGAATGAACAGGAAGGCAGCGAGGGAAGAAGACAGCCTCCTTCAGCTCAGCAAGTTCTTGCCATGGTCCAGTTGTACTGAAAAGAGGCAATAGGATGGGTGGCAAGTCCTGACTGAGACAAACATGCTTCCTCACATTGACTCAGCCTTCAGGACATGCTTTTTGAACTAGGGATGAGATTTTGCTCCTCCCAGTTTGCCTGACATGAGTGCTGCACTGCGGACTGCAGACCACTGGGAAAGCCTCCTCTGGAGGTATTTTTACAATGGGAGTTCTCTTGCATCCCTGCTGTGGGACCAGCATCATCTGAACCACACAGAAAATGGGGGTAGTTTAGGGCTTCAGCTGCTGCCAAAAGGCAAGTGTCAAAGAGGAGTTGAATGACTTCAGCTTCCAGCTGAGAGTGCCATGATTGGATCCTGCCATACCTGGGTGATTAACAACACACCTGCTACATCATTCTCTGACTCTTAGGTGGGGGAAGGTAGATTAATCTCTCTTGTGCATCTTTACACAGGTTCTGCATTCAGCTTTATTAAGGAATGACTTTTTCTCACCTCAATGAGGGAAAAAAAAAGCAAAGGGGGTGATGTCTGAGCTGCGATTTGCTGCTGGTAGGGATCCACAAAGCCCAACTGGCTATTCCCAACGTGTACATTGGTGGCTTCTTTGCAAAACTGCTCCTTGACCCAGACAAAGAGCAGCCAGCAGCAGTGGGCACACAGAAACCTACCCTCCTCACAGGTGTCCCCTCCTTTTCCCAAGTTGCAGTGGCAGCGCGAGCCGCCGCGGTCGTAGTCGTTGATGCAGAAGCTGTCTGCAGAGCACACGGCCTCGTCGCAGGACAGGTCCAGGAGCCGTGCAGCAGAGGACATGCTGCCCCTCCTTGCTGCCCACGCCGTGCCCGCCCTCGCTGGGGCTGGCCATGTGATGGCAGGAGTGGAAGTGGTGGGTTCAGAGGTGGTTGTCAGGACCCGTGACAGAAGCCTGGAACTAGACCCTGGCGTGACCTTAGTTTCGACCAGAAATTTTCTGTTGCCTCCTTTAATAGCAGGAAGTGGTCTGAGCTGAAAGGAAGTAAAGAAACACAGAAACATCAATTCAGTAAAACTGAAGTGCTATGGGGAAATGAAATTAATACCTTTCAAGATACAGATCTGAGGTAACGAACTCATCCTCAATGAAGAAAATGAATTTACCACATCATTATAGCTAAGCACTTAATATCAGATATTAAACTTCCTGACAGGACCAGACACTTTAAAATATCCAGACTATAAAGAAAACAGAAGTGCCAAAGAGAAATCTTTATATTTACCTCTTCTATATAAATGTCGTAGTCTGAATCATCAACATCAAATCCATCACCATCACCAGTCACTGTGTCTGTGATGTACCGATGCCCATAGCTTCCACTTCCTAACTCCTCAGAGCCTGAAAAGACATAACTGGAATATTCAGTTCATATAGTTTTTTCTCTTCGCACACAGCAATTCAGACCTTACCACCCCCCCCAATTCACAACCCTGAAATCTGAAGTGATGCTAATGTTCATCCTGTACAGACAGTGCAAGTGTCAGTCTGGAGATGGCAGATGCTATCCAAGCGATATACACTCAACTTTAAAAAAAGTGAAAACCTTCATTTAGTCATTTACTATGTGATTAAACAAATAAAGCAGTCAAAGTTCAGTTGTCCCTTTGCAAACTGACTTGTATTCATCATTTTTCCAGGACAAAGGTTTCAGACTTTTTTGGTATGGACAACATTTTAATGACTGAATTGTTTTCAAGTCAAACTTTTCCCTTTTGGAAATCCAGTCTTGTTCCTTACTGGAAGAGCAAAAGAGATAATAAATTGGAAGAGCAAAAGAGATGTGCAGAGGTAAGATACACTCCATTTAGGACTCAATCTATCTCCACTAACTCCAAAACTCCTGAAATTAGTGTCCTGTGTGTATTCTTATACTATTTTTTAAAATACAATTCAGCACCTTGAAACAAGAAACATGCAAAAACATCTTCACCCAGATGGTTGCTGGGCACTGGAACAGGATCCTCAGGGAAGAGGTCATAGCACCAAGCCTGACAGAACTCAAGAAGCACTTGGACAATTCTCTCAGGCACATGGTGGGATTGTTGGGGCTGTCCTGTGCAGGGCCAGGAGTTGGACACCTTGTTGGTCCCTTCCAACTCAGGATATTCCGTGGTTCTATGACCATGTGTTCTTCATGTACATAATCTACTTCTGCCACTCCCTGGAGTGCTGAACTGTGCTTTGGAGGACTCTGGGCTGGGAGCTGACAGTTTAAAGAGTAAGGAGATCCTAATTTCTATTTCAAAGAAAGTGTCTAGACTTTTCTGCACTTCACAGAGCAAATTCTACCTAAACAATGGTTTGTGCTTTTTAGCTATTAAAATTCACCAAGTCATGAAGAAATATAGTAAAAGCAACCAAATCATTACAGTTACCTGTAATTTCAGCAAGGCGGAGAACAGATATCTTCAAAACATTAAAACAACAGATATGATATATCTGCCTTTTCCATACAATATTTTGCCATTACTTAAAAACAGTATAAGCAACCTTCAGTTTACAAAGTCTTTCTACTGCGCTGAGTGTACTTACCTAAATCTTTTTGTACTCTCTCCTCCTTCACTGTGATTGCAACCCAGAAGTCCTGGCAGGAAGTTATGAAATCTAATGTATGTGCACCAGAGATCAATGTGTGCCCTGGCTGACTAACTGCCTCACTCCATTATGCTCTGCAGGGGTTGCTTATCAATGGGCTTTGCACATTACATCAGCATACAGAAAAATTAGAAGCAAATGAGTAGAGGAAATGTGGCATACACACTTGCAACCACGAAAGCATGCTGGACTGGGACAGAATGTGTGTAAGTCTTTACACTCTAACATGTATACCTAGTCATCAGTAAATTACACATTTTATCTGTACATTAAACAGAAGTATTCAGCATTGAGTTCTACTAAATGAGATAAGCAGAGAGCTCTGCTCTATGACTGGTAACAAGACGAGGCAAATAGGACAAACTACATCCAGATAATTTCTGCTACTGATAGTGAATGCATAGCCAAAGAATTACTGTTAGAGAATCAGACTGCACATTTATGAACTTGTCCCAGTCCTGCAACTACTGGAATGAATTGCTGAAAACAATAGGTACTCTCAAAATGTAAAGAAAATCTCTTACTCCTAGTATTCACTTTTATAGTCATTCAGGTTAATCACCATCTGGAATAATCTTACTTCAGGTAGGATACTGGGGGGACTAAAGCAGAGTAGAGTACAGTAGAGCAGAGTAGAGTAGCAAACAATACAACAGAGGACAGCAGAGTAGAAAAGGATTCAGTTGGAAAGAACTTACAATGATCATCTAGTTAAGCTGCATCTTCTACTCATCACTGCATCAGAATCCTCTACTTTGGTAATAGTGATGCTGTAAGATATGCATTTCTACAAAACAGTTTCAGCGTGTAAAACCATGAATATATGCATTACAAATATGATTTGCAGTTGGATTGGTTTTGCATGGCCTGGTTTTGGTAGCAGGGGGGCTACAGGGGTGGCTTCTGTGAGAAGCTGCCAGGAGCTTCTTCCATATCCAGCAGAGACAATCCCTGGTGGCTCCAAAGATGGAGGTGCTGCTGGCCAAGGCTGGGCCAATTAGAAATGGTGGCAACACCTCTGTGATAAAATATTTAAGAAGAAATCAAAACAAAGGTTGTGGTGCAGTTTTCATTCCCAACAGAGAAGAGTAGGAGGTGAGAACATGTGAGAGGAACAGTCCTGCAGACACCAGGTCAGTGAAGGAGGAGGGGCAGGAGCTGCTCCAGCTGCCAGAGCAGAGATTCCCCTGCAGCCCCTGGTGCAGCCCACGGAGAGGCAGCTGTGCCCCCACAGCCCAGGGAGGTCTCCAGGTGTGGAGGGAGCAGGGACCCTTGCAAGGCCTCCCTGGAGAGCCATTCCCTGGATAAGAATTGCTCAGTCATGGTGACTAGGCTAAGAAACCCTTCTCCTTGCTTCAGACCTCCGCTTTATCTCCTTGTAAAACTATAGGTCATATTTCCTCAACCCTAAACCATTGGTCACTCTCTCAAGCCATACTTCCCCTATAAAAACCCCTGCTTTTACCCAATTCAGCAGATGGCCGCTATCACTGGAACCCTTCACAGAAGAAGACAATAAAGAACTCCGTGGAATCTCCACACAGCACTTCCCGTCTCTCATCCCTGCATTGGCCAAGGTACCTTGCAAGCTGAGCTGAAATCACTCTAAGCATTTCAGCTGAAATCACTGTAAGAGCTGATCGCCTGAAACTCAGGCCTTGCTCACAATCTGCTCCTGGCATTTCTCATTGGATTCCTTCATTCTCTTGGCCAAGAGCTTTGTATTCTGCTTCTTCCTCCTTGTTCTTTTGAGTGCACTGCTTCTTCAGAGCAATATGCCTGTGCTTATGCTGCAGCACTCAAGGAGTCCCTAGTCCCTGGATATTAAGAGCTTTGGTTCTGGGTTTCTTGCCCTCCTTGTTCAGAGGCTTCCTCACAACAGACTGGTGAATCCTTCTTAGACAGGTTGAACAGCTTGCAGACTCTGCTGGTCCTTTCAGGACCAAGATGACAGGGTTGTGTCAGTCAGCCCCAGAATGCCCTTTTCACCCTTTTTCACTATGACAGAGTTTAGGACACTCAAGTTTGCATCAACAGTGCAACTGTAAACAGATTTGCACTTTCCCTCTCCAGTTCCTCAAGGGTGATAGCAGGAATGGCCCTTGCTGAGCAGAAGACAGACACATCTGTGAGGCAGGACACCTTGCTTCATGGAGAAGCCTTTGTTATTGCCACCACTGATGCAGACAACATATCCCTCCCTCTCCTCACCAAGGGAATTAGTCAGGACCTGATCAGCCAGGACATGGCCATTCATTTCTCATAAAATGTTCTTAGCTTGCACTCATCATCCACTTCAATGAACTTTCAGCAGCTGGTGGCTGGGAAAGAAATGTTCAGCTTCCTTGTACTCACACCTTGATGCTGCTGGCAAGGGCAGCACTAACTCAGCTCCCAGCATTAACAGCAATTTCTAGCTCACTGAATCACAGCACCACAGAATTAACTAGGTTTGGAACAGACCTTTGAGATCATCAAGTCCAACCTATGACCTAACACCACTTTATCAACCAAACCATGGCAGTGTGCCACATCCAGTCTTTTTTGAAACATGGCCAGGGATGGTGACTCCACCACCTCCCTGGGCAGATGATTCCAATGCCCAATCACTTTCTAAGTGAAGCATTTCTTCTTCATGTCTAGCCTAAACTTCCCCTGGTGCCTCTTAAGATAATGTCCTCTTGTTCTGACAGTGGTCGCCTAAGAGAAGAACCTCTTTTCAGGTAGCTGTAGAGAGTAATAAGGTCTCCCCCGAGCCTCCTTTTTTCCAGGATAAACAGTCCCAGCTCACTCACCCGTTCTTCATAGAGCTTGTGTTCCAGGCCTTGTTGCCCTCCTATGGACACATTTGAGCATCTCAAGGTCCTTCCTAAACTGAGGGGTCCAGAACTGGACACAGCACTCAAGGTGTGACCTCACCAGAGCCGAGCACAGGGGAAGAATGACCTCCCTGCTCCTGCTGGACACATTGCTCCTGATACAGGCCAGGATGTCATCACCTTTCCTGGCCACCTGGAAACACTGAATGCTGTTCGCAAAGTTTCATTGAAAATACAGGGAAACTAAATTTCCTTCCACATGAAGATGAACAAAACCCCTGACTAAAGTTAGTTTAAAATTCTAGAAGTTGTATAATTTCCAGCACTACTACTTATTGCCTTTATATTATGTGTCTGAAAGTATTTCAGAGCTAATGTTTGTTCTTTTAATGTATAAAAGTGTAATTTGCCTAAGAGCAAAGGAAGCCATAAAGATAATCTGTGAATAAAGAAAGGAAAACTCACAATGATGTGTCAGGGGAAACAATCTCATCTGTACCCAAACAAGCTGTGATACACAAACTCCATTTTCTAACTTAGAAGTCATAAGCTACAAAATAAACATCTGTTATGGTCAAAATGTGGTCATATTTTTTTCTCTTTTCAATCAAACTTTCTACTGGCTTGTTGGGATGTAACTTCCATAAGGATGCCAGGAGTGAAGCAATGCAGAAAATTAAGTGTCTACATACTCATACACAGGAAAACGTTAGGTCTCAAATTCATATTCAGATAAATATGCTTGCATGTATGGATATGATTTTAATACCATGCCAGTTCCACAGAAATGTAACTCTCCTAGTTTGAGTGGTTATTACTAAAATACATTAATAACCACCAGCATGCAATGAGATGCAGTAGCTTAGGAGAGACTCCCGTGCTTTTCCAACAGAAGATCTTGGGAGACAAAATGTACCCACTACTTTAAACCAGACAATGGTTCCTTCCGTGTTACTGAACGACATGGTACAACATTTAGAGCCTGGAGAGAGCAAAGAAGGTATGGCTTATTGCCTCTGGGAGAAAGACTGCTTTGAGGCCCTTCTTCAAAGGCATTCATTATGTAAGTTTGGTGTCACCAGAATAAGTGTGACTTCAGAAGGTGTCCTAATATCCACAGGTCTCCAACTCTCCAATTTTTCCCCTTCCTGACTCTAGCTATCTGCATTTCAGCCAGCACGTGCTACATTGCTGTACCTGCTGATCTGTGAGCAGTTCTGGTAACATGTTGTGCACTCGGGAGCAATGCAGCTGCTGGATGCACTCAGACCATGTCTGAACTTATACAGGTTAGTATACACAGGACTGATGAGGTATCAGACCACTGGCTTCCCAGCTGTCTTGTTCTTCCCTACATTTGACCTTTGCTCACCAGACATAACACGATAGTCACATGTGATGTGATGCAATGTAATGACAGAACAGGATGCAGAGAAATTAACAGGACTTTTTGTAGATAAACCCCCACATCAGCCCATCTCTTAAGTGCACTGTGCTGCTTTCATGGAGAGCTCATCTTGTAATGGGTGGTTAAATCAGGGACAATTAAGCAAAGTGGTACTTTGAAAATACCAAAACAATGACTGCAGAGATTATAAGCAGGCTATATTTAATTAAATCAGTGTTTCAGTGTACAAGAAAATGAAGTCTGATTAAGACCTTCTACCAGGTCCCATAATCCTGTTTTACAAATAATTGAAGAATTTGTGGGGGTCATGAACTTTAGACAGCCTCTTTCCAAATAATCAGGGATTAAGTTGTACTAAAGAAATCTTTCTCAAAACAAATATAAAGCCACAAAAACTTTTGTTTTGCTAATTAGGCTGCCATCATCATACTGATGAAGAGACATGAGAGAGTGTAGGAGGTAGAACAGGGGGCACTGTAATACAGACAAATTGAATGGAAGCATAAATAGACCGACTGGCTTCATCCAGAACACCCCACAGGTCTTAATCCAAAATACATCAGGAGCATTTAAAAATGTGTTTGATGCTTTTCAATGACTCACAGTGCAACATTGTGTGCTGCTTGGCCTGTCTCTTGCTTTTTGTCACTGTCCCTACAATCACCAAGACTGTTTTTTTAAAGTCTCTGGAGAGGTGTGGAAAACAGTTCTGTGGAAAGGCTTCTCCATTTACTATCTCCAGGACACATCACCACCATTTAAATCAATGTTTGGGCCCCAGAGACTGCCCTCTTTTTGTGCCTGAGCCTCAGCTCACATTCAAGCTCCATTCAGAATATATAATCACCTGTGGCAATGGCCTGCTCTGCATGATCCTGGCAGTGACAGCCAGGACCAGAGGAAGGGATGTGCGCTGCTTAAGCAGTCATTTCTGTCATGTTTGCTGTGGAGACAAGCAGAAGGGTATTTTTAACAGAAGACACTTCCTCTGTTGGTCTGGCAAAGCCCAAGGCTGGTGACCTTGCAGGCACAGTGCAAACCCCATCTGTTTCCCGAGGAGATGAAGGGTATTTAAGCAATGCAGGTGATTACATTTTTTTTGTTTTTATTCTCTGGGACAGTTTATTTTGTTGTTTCTAAACTGAGTATGTGCAACCTTTTATTTTCCAGTGAATTGTCCACGACATTTTGAAAGATTTTATACAACAAAATCCCAACAACGATGTAGGTGAAATATCCACAATGTGCAACTGTAATTAAGAAGGCAACAAAAAATTGATTTATTGCATCATTTCCCTCCAGAAAAAAAATTAATGAAACCAAATCAAAAATAAATGAGAACTCTTGGGGAAACTTGCCCTCTCTTTCCTCCCTGAAAATGGAGCAATTAACGAAGCATGCATTTTTTACTAGGTAAGGGGTAACTGCTTGTAATCAAGGCCACATGTTCTATTTTCAAGGACCTTGGGAGGTCTATCACATTAGGTGATACTGTCAGCATGCCTTTGGTGGAGCAAACCAAGACCATGTTTTCCTATGCTGACCTGAAACAATGCAGCCAAGAGTACTGGAAATCCAGACCTATTTAAAAAACAAAATGAGTGAATTACCTGTGAGAATGAGATAAACCACAACAGAAAACATCCCCAAGTAGCACGGACTCATCTCTGCCTCAGCCTGCCTATAAGAGATGCAAGAGAAGCTGTGCAAGAAATCAACGGACCCTCAAGGTCCTCTGCTTTTGAGGTAATGTTGGCAACTTGTTAATCAATTAAAAGAAACATCAGAAGAGCACTACTTATGTCAAGCCATGCATAAAAAATCCAGCACATACAAATGCACAACTACGAATTTTTGAAATCCAAACGCATGAAGGACCTTAGTGCCAGCACCACGCAAGCTAAACGCAATGCAAAGGAGTCAGACATTGTATGAACTTCTGCCAGCTTTCTAAGATATTTCAGGAATTTCTGAAGAATACATAGGCAGGCAGAAAATAGCAGCAAAAATCTGTGGCATGTAGCATGTTTCACTGCTTAGTGGGAGGAGGAACCACAGTCATAATGAAGGTAGTAATTCTTAAGACTTGCACTCTGAAGAATAAAGGTGCTTCAGTTTCAGAGGTGCCACCTTTTCAAAAACACAAGGTGACTATGATGTACCTGCTGGCATTTTGAGACAGTCAAATAACTGGTGCCACCTGAGATACATCACTGTACCTGAGACAGCCTCAGGGGACTATAAGGTGTCTGTGAATGGCACATGCCCTCCTGCAGTGACTGTTGAAAACCACAAAACTCTGAGGATCTCCAATCTGCTGAACACTCACACCTGAGCAACTGAAGTGAGTGCTTAACTGGACCAAAAAAACTGCGCTTTCTGGCTGCTAGAAGAAGGACAGTACCTTCACATACATAATATGAATTAGGAGTGAGTTTTAATTGGATGCCCTTGAGCACAGTGCGTAGTTTGGGGTTTTTTTTCTATTTTTTTTTCTGAAATTTGTCCATGGTTTAAATCATTCTTCAGAGGTTTTTAATGTTTTGAGGGAAAATAAATGTTCAGGCTATGCACAGCTTTAATGAAGAACAATTTTCTCCCAAAAAAAGTTTGGCTTTTCTACTGATGTGCACTGTACTTGTGTGTCTGGTTAATATCAAGTCAGTCTCCTACACAAGACATCACAAGTAAAGACAAGTGAGAGCTGCTATCAGCTAGACTATCATTTCAGCTACACTCCTCCCTTCAGAAAACCAAATAATTTATTTCTAAAGGCATGCATCCCTGGCACTTTTGAGCAGCACTCCTTGCTCTGCACAAATCTAGTTGTTGTGACGACAGGTATCCACAAGATAATGCAGGTTTTCATGCGTAGTGGCTATATGTAGTTTTTAAGCCTATTTTCAAAGAGCACACTGTCAAAAGAAAAACATTTGCATTTGCCAAAGGGTCCAGAGTGCCAAAGTAGCCCCAAGTACAAATGGCCTGGGGCTGGGCTGGAGCACATCATAGACATGACATGGCCCTGTCCTGCTGGAGCACATCCTAGATATGACATGGCCCTGTCCTGTGGAGCACATCCTAGACATGACATGGCCCTGGCCTGTGGAGCACATCCTAGATATGACATGGCCCTGTCCTGCTGGAGCACATCATAGACATGATATGGCCCTGGCCTGTGGAGCACATCATAGACATGACATGGCCCTGGCCTGCAGGAGCTCTGCCTGGTCATGGTCCCTGCCAAGCACTGCCAGGCCCCTGGAGCAGTGAAACCAAACTCTCAGCCACTGCAGCACCCATGTGCCTACCCTGGGCCAGCACATATTTTTTAAGCCCACTCAAAGAGCAGTGTAAAATGCATAATACATTGAATTTTCAGATCTGGTCCAGGCATAGAGAACCAAGCTCACGTCCCTTATGAACCTCTGTAGAAATCAGTGCTTATCCACACCAGATGTGAATTTGATTCCAAGCTCTAATGAGAGAAACCTATGTTTTAGAGACATCTTGGCAGGCCTCTGTGGAACAAGCAGTTTCCAAGGCAAAGTGCCTTCCCTGGAGTACTGCAGTAATAAGCACAGCATGAAGATGATTCCACTCTTATTAACAGAGCTAAACACTTTATCTTGTCTGACCAAAGGATGCAGCTGCTAACATCCAAAGATAAACAAGCTACCAAGGAGCACACGTGCGCCTGAGGCAGCAGGAGCTGACCCTGGAGGATCCATGAGCCAAGGAACTCCAGAGTACACTGCACAAGGTTTTCACAAACATTTACTTCAGAAGTAAAATTTATGAGCTCAGGAGCCACAGCAAACTACATGCAAGCTGTTCGAGTGACTGAACTTTTGACAGAGGGACAAAAAGAATGGAAACTGCCATATAAGAGTCAATGAAAAAAAGGATGCCATAACAGACAGGCAGTTTAGAAATAAATCTTTATTGGGTTAAATTGGTGGATAACTAAGCACATTGTTTATGTCTTTGCAGCATGCAAAATCTTCTTGCAGAGCTCACAGTCCTACCTGAATATTTGCTGCTCATTTACACTAGTTAATTAGAGATGGTTTGAAATTGAGAGAGTGAGAAAAGAAAAACAAAAGGCACTTAAAAGTACTGATATACGTTTTTATAGAAAAAGTTTAGGCCATTAATGATATAGCTCAGTTAGCCCCCATACCTTGCTGGCTTTGGCTCTGTTTCCTCCACTGTTTCTCTTTGTGACATTGAGTTTTTTGCTGTTAGAAGCTGTGATTTGTGCAATTCCCAATATGCTCTGTTGTTGGCTTGGTTGGGATTATCACATACAAGCTATGAATTTGGGTGTGATGAGGAGCAACAGCCCCATAAATTCAGCCCACAGAGAACTCAGTACTGGCAGAGGATTGCATCCTGAGGAAGCTCAGCAACAATTGGACCACCACTTACTGCAGTGTGCACGGTCTATATTACTACACAAATGTATATATAATAGTTAACAAGCTGGTATATCGGCATGTTCACCTAATATTTTTGCTATGCAGCTTCTGATCAAAAAGGGGTGCCTACTTCTCTACATCATTATTTTCATGACTTTGCTTAATAGTTAAAGAGTCTTACTCCTCAGAAAACTGTACAAGTTTAATTTGGTCTTTCTGAGTTGCTGAAATTATAAATGTAATATATATGGTTCAGCTTCAAAGAACAGAAAAAAGAACAATAGACTCGTCTCTCTCATTTCTCCCTGTGATATTCATTTATCAGTTCTGCATGAAGCCAGCACAAAATTCAGAATGTAGAGATCCAAAAATACCTGTCAATGACCTCCAGAGCAAAGAAATGGTATGAGAACGCTGCTGCCTGGGTCTTTTCAAATCTCTTCTTGTGGCTTGATTTTCACAGGGCACTTGCTGCAAGCTCCTCAGACAGCACTGAGAGATTGGGTGTGACTGTGCCTGGAGAGCAGCTCTTTCCACCAGCAGACCTCCACAGCTACCCCAGATGCGCTTTATTTACAGATATACTTCATTTCTGTTTAGCTTAATTAACAAAAAGGTGGCTGTACTCACTGAATGTGCGGATGACATCGCTCGGTGCACTGGCAGGGCTGGATCCAAAGGAATTCGCTGCTCGGACAGCAAACTGATACTTCGTGTTTGGGAGAAGTCCTTTGAGAACCATGGACTCCATCTGGATCTGCTCTCTTATTACTGTCCAGTTGCTGTCAAGGTCTGGCCTTGAGGATCAAACAAAGAGCAGATCTTAAATAATCAAAGCTGGCTGTATAAATTAGCTGCATTCATACTCTTCTAGGCAATAAACTAATAAATGAGACAGAAGTCTACTAAATCATAACTGAAACCCTTCACTCTTAAAGGATCAGACTGTGCAACCCACCATTACCAAGCTGTGAAGCCTGTGATGTCAAAACTGAACAATCATACAAACCTAATTACTCAGATTTTGCTTATAAAGCCAAGGAGGTTATTTACAAGACTGACTGACAAATCCAGTTAAGTTTATCTGTTTTGTAGATTTTGGATTTATAGTTTTCAAGTGGGGGTCTACTACCCACAGTTCCCAAATCCCTATGTGGCTATATAAAGCAATAGTTTGCAATAGAGGGAAAGATCTTGATTTATTTCTAAGAGTTTGTGTTCTAATGCCAGTAAGTCCCTTCAAACATATACAAGCATTAGCAAGATGAGAATCCAACACTTGATCTCCCAGGTAATCAGGTTAATCCACTTACATAGGAACATACGGATCCAAAGTCTTCTCTTCAGGAAAACAAACAGACAAAAAAACCAACCAAACGAAATCAAACCAAAAAAAAAAAAAAAACCACCAGAAACCACACACAGACAACCCATAAAACCCACAGAACAATAATGCAGAGAACACGGCCTATGTACCTGGATTTTGTAACAACATTCCTATAGCTGCCTTTGGACAATGCCTGGTTAACTCCTGATTCACACTGGAACCCAGCTGCCAATTAGTGCTTCTCTAAGTGCCATTCTATTTCAAGTGAAATCAGTATAACCATTCACATGGCAGTTTGTTAGCAAGAATTTTAAGTTCATGCATGCAGGCACATTGTAAAGGGGGAGCCAACATCAAGTACTCTGAGAGAGTATTCTGATGCTTTCACACCATTTCCACCCTCTCTAAAAGTAGCCTTTTCTTATCAAAGAGAGAACAAAATAAGAAGCTAAGAAAAATACAAACAACACAATAATGTAAACATTGACTCCAGGCCATCCAAAACATTAAAATTAAAGTTTATGAAAGTAAAATAAGGACAGAAGTGGCTTTCAGAGAAAATTATTCCAGTGTTCTTGCAATATTTATTACAGGAAATAACCTCCAAGTGCACCCTGAATCTACCAGTGTTTACACAGGACTAGCTGCAAATGTCTCCAACAGTCTTTGAATTAAAAATTATAGCACAAGGCAGGCATTCTGTATTTGTTTATTTTCAGCTGGAAGGAAATGCCAAAGTTAATGTATGTTTCCTTTTAGTGGTCAATACAAGATCTATTGATCACTGAGGTTCCATTGTTTTGTGCCAGCATGGCAAACGCAGTGGCCAAGTGGAAGTTCCCAGCTGCCTGTCTCAAGTGCACAGTGTTACATAGGACATGAGTATTTCATTGTCTTGCTAAAAATAAAAACAAAATCAGACAAATGCACAAGATGTAATGATAGCTAAACAGACCATCTTAAGTCACCCTTCACCACGATTTCCTGGTAGACAGGAGAGCATTTGTTTTGGCCACTCTTCCATTGTTTCCCTCCTCTGAGCTTTTGATGCCTGGGCCAAAATGAAAATATATAGTCTTTTCCAAATGAAAGCTGTTAACACTGCTTCCTTCCAAAGGCTCGCTTAGTAGCGTTTTCAGTTTTCCTATACACATCCTTTTTTGGTTTGAATTCCCATCCAAGGAATTCCTGCTAGCTCAAGAGCTGCCTCTTTGCAACAGACCTTGCCCATGTGTCCACCCAAGTGGAAACAACACGCCTTTGATGAAGGGACCCAAAGGAGGCATTGCACCCTAAAAAGATTTAGGAGATAGCACAAACAGCAGGCTAGGCTTCAAATACACTGATTGTCTCTCCCAACATTTCCTTCTGCAGGAGTTTATAATAAAGGAAATGCCTGCAAACATGTAAGGATCTGCAGCTGAAGGAGAGGGAAAAAGGGAGATTTATCACTTGACCTTTGCTACTTCTCCAGAATGCTCCCTGTGTGAACAAAACAGTATGAGATGAAAACATGGCAAACAGATGGGGAAAGGAACAAAAATTCAGCTGGTGAGTGCATCCAGGGCAAGCCAACTCCCATGTTCCCTGAGATGAGAACATTTTGTTGAAAACTGTCTCCGTGGTCCTTTTTTTAATGTCATATTTCAGTGTGTTGTCAAATTTTACACTGGAAGGGCTCATTTAATACCACTTTCCCCATTTTTCTGCAGCACTACATTCCCCAACACAAGCCTCTCTGCCTCTGGCCAACACCTTGCAGGGTAGCTCCAAACATTCTGTGAGTGGGGAAATCAGACAACTCCTATGGTCACTGCCTGCTCTTGATGCAGTTGTGCATCTCCAACACAAAAAATGTTATGCAGAAAGAATCTAAGGCAAGGCATAGTGGTTTTAAGATAATAAATACATGGCTAAAGCCAATAGGACTGGATGGGTATGAACTAAGGACAGAATTCCATGCAAACGTACCCAAAAATTTTGGATTATTGCTTTATGTTGTAACCTGGGAACTGATTCAATTTAAGAAGGGTATTTTTTCTGATGCAGAGAACAGCAATTTTATAGTCACTTGAACTTCCTTTTTAAAATGTTCCCCTGGAAATTATTTAAGTGTGAGGCACCCTGTAGCAATCCAATTTTTCTAAGGTTCTGATTGTTCTTCCATGCCATATTTGTAGTCACATCTCAAGGGGAAAATTCATCTTATAATGGTTTTAAAAAAATATTCTAGCAAATAATAAATATGATGACAAGTACAATACATCATCATTTGCTGTGGAAAAATCTCTTGTAGAATATACTGCACTATAACATATTCTTTTTAGTAACTATTATTATTTCACATTATTGTGACACTTTCAACAAAATAGATCAACCAATATGCCAGGTCAATTGTGAGGAAAGGAAAAGTGGACAATTTTGGTAACTCATTTTCTTGTTAGATATTCTTCTGATGCTATCTAATGTTGTTAAGCACCTCCTCCCTTTCACTCCTCTTTCTTCATCTGTTACCTTTTCAAGGAGTTAATCTCACAAGCAGTGAGGTGAATACTGAGTCAGATATGCCTGTTTCATGCAATGATCAGGGAAACAGTTTTAGAAGTACTTCTCCTAAACACTGGGAGGTGTCTCCCTGGCCAGATCTGTTGTTTCAGGTTCTTTGCAAACAAAAGCAAACAATGACTGTCTGTTTGAGTGCAGTGCCAGAGACAGACAGAATTCAGCAGGGAATGCATTCAGGGATAGATTTTTCTGGGAGGGAGAGGGAAGGCTTCAAACTAATCAAGAAATCTGTGCACAACACTATGCTGAATCTGCACCACCCTAACATCTGAATACTAATAAATCTTCCAGTAATAAATCTAGGCAGAACTGCCTAGTTCATTGCAGCATAAGTTTCATGTCACTACCAAGATACTCCAAGATACTGAAAAATTTCCTTTGCATGCCAAGATTAATATTAAAAGCTTTTGATTTCATCTACATACCAATGAGATGAAAAGAAAGTGACCTGATTGTTTTAGGGCACATGCTGCTGAAACACTTGTGGTTCTGTAGCTACTATGTGGCTATAAAAATATGGATAAGTTAATCACCAAGTTTAAAAAATCGTGTAGGCATTCAACAGACTAAAAATTTGAGTATTTGGAGTATTTGAGTGAAAATATCCAAGACATTTTTAATAATTAGTTTTGTATAGCATCTTTAGGAAAATCACCCAAGCTCATATGCTTAAGTCTGGGATCTTGCTTTAGAGACTTTCATAAAAATGTGATTTTTCCTTATATACTGCTCACCATTAACCAACAGAATATTTACTATGAGCCGAAAAAATGCACAGACACTATATATTTTTGTTTTAACACATTCTATTGCACATTCCCTATGAACTATCTAGTGAAGAGTGAGTCCTACAGTCTCCCTCCTAACTTTCAGCATTTAGACAAGTGGGATTTTGGTCTCCTTAGCATCCTCTTTTGGTCAGCAGCAGAGGAGAGCCTGAATTAGCTCAGCTCATCTTACATCTGAAGCTGCCTGCAGCCCTCCATTTACCTGTAGTGAGCCAAGTCCCAAGGGAAACGCCTTAGGCAACCCCCTTAGGCTTAAACAAAGCACCAAATTTAGACCCTAAGTAGAGACAGGCTGCAGGCTAGCTCTGGTTCTTATTCTGGTATCACAAAACAATGTACTGAATTTTCATGAATGTACTGAATTTCCCCAGTATCACAGCTGAGCAACTGAGAGGTTTGTCCCAACATGTTTCTCCTATGGTTAAAGTCATAAAGTTAATTCTAAGGAGATGGAAATTACTTAAACAATGTCATAGCTTTTAGACATTTGTTCTGTACCCAAGCAAAATCACAGATTTGCATTAGAAAGTTATTAATTTTGCAAAATCACAGGATAATGGTGTATTTCTTTGACATAAGAGGACCCAATTCTAATTTACTTGAACTGATTTGTTTTAGTTTTATATTGGTTTAATTTACTAGCTTTAACTCATGATAATACATTTTATAGTAATTAAAACTATATGCAGCAAAAGACAATGAAGCTTAAAGTTAAATGTTTACCTTTAACTGCCATTAGGGCTTATGGCTCATTGAACTTACTCCAAATATACAACCAAGCTTCCAAGTCTAAGAGAGCATAATCCCAAAATTAACAAAGGCACTTTCTACTTAGCTTCAAACCTCAAACTAAACAATGTAATCAAAACATTTCGCTGTTAGCAAATTCTTTCCCGAAGTCTAAAGCCAATGAAACACTGAAATTTCAATCACTCGCATCTTTTGACCTAAAAAGCAGCTTTCCACTCCCTAGCTGCACAAAAACATTCAAGGGTGCACTTTCGGTGTGTCAGATGGAGATGATGGTGCCCACTTCTTCCATTAGCAGGCTCCTGGTGCTATGAAGAAGTGTACATAAGCCTGCAGGTTCCACTTTCCAGTAAAAGCACAGAGGTGATAGAAGTGCAGTCAATCAGAACTCAACAAAATCCCTTCCCCATCAACTGAGCAAATGAGAGAGAGGAGATGGAGAGAGAGCAAAAAAACTCATATAAAAATTGTGTTCAAAAAATAGACATTGAAGAAATTTCATTGTAGGTCTACAGCAGATATGACACAAAAGAGATAAATATCTTCAGCCCTAATGTCCTGCCTCGCAGTGCACTGAACATTGGATGGCCTGCAACTAAATATGGGGAATATCAGCCCAAACACAAAGTGCATCAGTTAACAAGTAGGTTTTCAGTCTGGGTATTCTTTTTGCTATATCAATATCATTTTGCTATATCAATATCTTCTAGATTGCACCCATACTTTGAAAATCAAGTTCTTCCTGTCTGTTCTAACAACAGTTCTTTTTAAAAAATGACTATGTCATCCTGAAGAATGATTTTTTTTGACCTTTTACAGATCAGAGTAGTTAAAGAATCAATTCTCTCTTCTTTTCCAGGAACCTCAACTAAAACCTGTTATCAAATATTCACTCAAAGGATTAAAAGGGTGAATTTTACATTCATCATAAGGGTAAGCATTGAGGCAAATAAAAATAAATAGATTTGTATGTAGATATTAGCTCACACAAGCATATGAACAGTCAAGTACAAATACTTGTTTATGCTTGCAGATACAATCACCTCCTCTTGACCCCTTTTATGCAGTTTATAAAAGCAATTTGACTAGCAACTTCTGACAGTTCAGCTCTACTGCTGCAAATTTTGAGAGGTCAACATAAAAGAACCAAAAAAGCACTCCATCAACTCCCCACTTTCCCCTCCAAATCTAAACAGAGAGATCAACATTTAATGTAAACTTGATTAGCATTAGCATAACAAAGCAAGTCTAAATCCTGCAAGCTCAAGACCCAAATGACTTTGTGTTCAAGAGGTGCTGTGTCTGGCATTGGGTGATGTGATTTAGTGGTTTAGGGGCTCCAGTGGTAGCACTGGGTTGATGATGGGCTGGATGATTTTGAGGGTCTCTTCCAATATTGATGTTTCTATGATTCTGTAACTTCTGTCAGGTAAAACTGTCCAACATATTGAATTTTCAGTCCTCAGATTATTTTCTATAGCAGCCCAGGGAAACCATTCTGCCAAACACTCTTTTCTCAGCATGGTTTGACAGCATTTGATGACAGGAGAAACCCAAAACTTCATTTACCCAGGCCACTATTAGAGGAAACAGATCAAATCAGACTTGATTTTTCTTCCATAAGAAAGTACAATTTATTTGTGATTTTATAATGAATTGGATCCTTTCTGGTTTTGTCTTTAAATTTCCATGGTAATTCAACACACACTGAGAGGAAAACCAAGCATATGATACACAGTAAGTAAATAAATCATATCTATATGCAGTTGAATAGTGCAGTTTAGGTTAAAAAAAACCCAAACGCTATAGTGCACAAACACTGAAATTCAGACTCCACTAGCAAACTTGCCTGATAAACTCCACCGTGTAGTACTGGATGGGAGAACTTCCTTCGCTCACTCCAGGCTTCCAGGACAACGCAACTTCTGAATCAGAAACCACCACAATCTGGGGCTGATAGGGTGGTGCAGGAGGCATGCACTTATCTAAGAAGTGCAAAGGAATAGCATTAGAGAAGCAGCTGGGTTGCTACACAAAATAGCCCAACACAGACTTAGGAATCAAATTCATAGGCTTCTCCCCTCACCCTATTGCCCCTCTAAAGCCCTACATTTGTGGAAGAGTACCAAATGTGAAATACTGTGATACTGCACACAACAGAAGTTAGATGTGAGTGCTACAGACATCTGCCCTGCCAGTTTTGCAACAGAGCCCTGCAGGCAGAGTTACCTTGGGATAAAGTTGTCACCTCCCTGGGCATGCTGGGCCGTCCTTTCCCTGCCCAGCTGTACGCTCCAACGCTAACGCGGTGTGGAGTGCCTGGCTTCAGGTCACCAATAACAACATCCTGCCAAGGCAAGAGCAGACAAGCACGTTGTGATAGAAATTCTGTGTAACTGGGGATGGTGCTGTGAGCTAGGACTCAGGGATCTCACATGGTGTTTTCTCTGTACTCTCCTAGGAAGATTATCCCCAGCCCAGTACAGCTCAGAAACAACAAACACAAATAGAATCATATTTCCTCTCAAGCTGCAGCTTCATCCCATGGGAATCCACAAGGTTGACCTGGACCCATTTCTCAGCATAACTCATAAGGTTGCAGACCATTTGCATTTGATATCCAGCTTTTTCACTGGTGAAGTCAAAGTCACATACTATTCCCTCCCTTGAGCCAACTGCTAGAATTTGGTATCAGTCTGGTGTGCTTTCCCCTTTTTTTTTCTTGTTTGTTTTTATTTCTCTTTTAAATTCAGAGGCCATAAAACCTCCTGGGAGTGAAGCAATTTGATGCAGTGTGAACTGATGATCCTTAATTTCTCACAGAGCAGAGCCCTATCCCATCATCTCCCAATTTTATGAGCTCAGCTAACAGCCTTGACCTGAAGCGAGCATTTCCCTTATTTGTCCTTCTGCCATAAACACAGAAAGATTAACCCACAGACAACTACTGTAAAGGAGGCAATGCTCAGCTCCATGTGAAGAGCTTGGGCTGACAAATACTCCTCAGAGGAGTCTGTTCAAATCTCCCAGAAAATAGAAAACATCACCAAAACATTACAATTCATCACTGGCTGCTTCATATGGCATGGATCAGCCTCAGACATTTAGATCTGAACTTTTATGGAGAATGTGTACTTGTGTAAATAAATTGAGTATTCGTTACCTGCAGCCTACCTGGAATGTCTGTGTTAATCCCAGATTTATGAATTTTGACAGCATATACAAGGAAACAGAAGCATCAGATTCTATACCACAGACTGTTCTGGTGTGAAAAATAACCACTTACAAAAAAAACCTGTTTTACAGCTATTATTCTTCTGGTTTTCATTCTCTGATATTAAACACATTAGTCATAGTGCATTTGAAAATGCATAGTTCTCCTTTTTCTTCATGTTGGAGCAGACTTTAAATCTGCACTTTCAGTTGCATTAAAATAGTAAACAATCCCAAAGTTTTAATAACTGCTAAACTTCCTTTTGATGGTCTTTTGGAAAAAAACACTTCCTCTCTACTCTTTGGGGAATTTACATTATTCCTACAACATTGTTCAGCAACACCCTGCCATCTGTCACTTCTCTGGACGTGGTTTTGGAGCTCCAACGCAGATTTCCTATTAACATGGACCACCTGACCACTATCTTGTTTTTCCATCATTCACCCTTGATCTGCTCGAATGATCTGGACAAGTCTGAGATGAATCTGAGATTATAATAATGCTGGAATAGTAACTGTCCAGAGAGAGGCAGCAAGAACACTCCCTCTGAAAGATTAATCTGGGTCTTTCAGTCTCTTAACTGAAGGGACTGAGGTCTTTTACAATGTGATCTAAGAAACCAGTTACCGAAAACCCTGTACCTCCTCCTGGTGATAGAACTGATGCCCCCGCTCCCGCCTTTCTATCCTCCATGCCATACATACTGTCTGTCTGCCCTTAAACTATGTGCATTTTTTCCAGTATTCCTCTTTATTACACTCATGCTTATAAGGAAAAATCCTTCATTATCTGTCTTCTCTGTTTTCACACTATTCAGGAACTTGGCCCTTGGAAAGAGTTGGATATTCATGTATGTGCCTCGTATCACTACCTCCAGACTCAAGTCTACAATAAACTAAACAGAGGGAATCTCATTGAGCGCCTGGCCAATCAAGATAAAAGCCCTAATATCTACTAAGGTATTCAACAAGTTCAACATGTGTGCTCCCAAAACCTCAGCAAGGTGCACTCACTCATGCCTTACACACGTGGCTACCTGCCTCCTTCTGTCAGTGCCCCCTTCATGGAAACAGCACTGGAACACACAGTGGGTATCTCTGAGACCAAACATCTAATCTTCAAGGTTCAGGACATCAGTGAATAAGCACAAATTCAGGACACCATCACGCTACCCTGACCTGTGGCAACGTCAGGGAATACCCCCCTCACACCTGGAACACTTTCAAATCAGATCCTGGAATAGAAACACATTTCCTTGTGCCCCACTGTCCAGCAGCCTGGGGGTGAATATTTCATTTCTTTTTTTGTTTATATTTAGAAGACAGGTCTTAAACCCAAGTTCTATCCGTCTCAGAAGAGACAGAGTGGCCTCACAGATAACAAATTTAGGTAGTATGTGGAAGAGCTATCCCCATCATTTTTGTAGTCCCCCCTCCACTCAGATTAGCTTTATATTTTGAAGTTGATACCCCAAACTCAACACTCAATTGCTGATGATGCTTCAATAGTCACCAACCTCACTTTCTTGTCTTGCACAACTCTCTTGCTAAAATCCTGGGTAATGACATTTGGTATTCTCATATTTGGTATTGTTGAATGGGGTGAGGCAATGTGGTGCCTTTTCTGTGGTAGGGGAGCCAATTTCACTTAGATTATCCCATATATTCCTTCCTGCCCAGAAACACAGCTTGCTTTCCCTACAAGTGTGTTGAAACTATGAGGCTCAGTAAGATGCCTCACAGAAACCAGGATTACAAATTGTTTTGCAGGAGAATGTCTGTTTTCTGTTTTGTTCTAATCCAAAAAAACCATCAGACCATGGATTACAGCACAGCTGCAGGAACTGAGCTGGTTTTAATGACACTGTCTCCCCTGACAACAATTCCTTCCCTGAACTACTGGTCTCAGCTGGTCACTCCCCATTTTGTACTGGTATGTTTGGTGATTTGACAGGGAGCAGTGTGGCTCTCCAGGGCTCTGTGCCCAACTTAAGACCTCCCACCTTTAAAGCCTACTAATTTTTATTGATTTTTCTTGGGTTTTTTTTAACTGTGTGTGCTGGAGTTCCTGAATATTATGCCCAGTTAGAGCAACCACCTATACTAAATGGTACTGCATCTGCACTTCTCCTGGCTGCTGTACTTAGGTATTCTCTCCTTTACGATGATATAATACACAAGAATACATTATCCACTTTGCTGACACACAGACACATGAACCTACGCATGCACAGAAACAGGCAGTGCAAATCAGCTCTTGCTACAGCAGTCCCACGTGGCCCAGAGAAGCCTCCATGAAAGCAGCACGGTCATACCCAGCACCAGGACAGGAGGTTTAGTGATGGAAACATTAACAGACTTAACCACAAAACTATTGCAGATTTCTGTTGAGTTTGGTATGAATACAACAGAAAGCATTTCATCGAGAACACCACTTCCTGGAGGATTAATGACAGCTGGGAGCTGATTAATCCCAGCCATTCATACTTCTCCACAAGTACCCCTCAGAAGTGTTATTTTTATCAAGCAGAAAAAAAGTGCCCAGCGTGGAAGTGTCAACTCTGAAATGCCATAATCCAGACTCCGCTCAGCTAGGATTGAACCAGATAGTCCTGGTTCAAGTGCACCCTGAGGACTCAGCCTCCTGCAGCCCAACCAAACCTCCCTTATTTCAGACCACAAAAGCTCTGTGAGCTCCACCAACTGTGTGAGATTTCTCTATTCCTAAAATAGATCTCAGAAAACAAAAGTCTGCAAGAGGCTGTTGATGCTAGGGATTTCAGTTAAACACTGAAATTGCTGTCCTTCTCCTATCCAAACCCGAGCACCTCTTGCTTGCTTCCTGCTCACAAAAAAACCAACCTGTTTACTGCTCACAGGAAGCAGACTGGACTGACTGCAGGACTGGAAATAATCAATCTGATTAATTCACCAGCTGCAAAGCCATTAAGAGAGTTGGTATTTCTTTCAAACTTGTTTTATACTAGTTGCTAGTCTCCCACTCCTTCCTCCTGGGCGTTGCAAGGCTGGCCTCTTCCTGTGCTCCTCCTCCTTCTTGGCTCTCTCTGGACTAGCTCAGGTTTTTCCCTCCTCATCCTCTCTCCAGCTGCCAGACTTTGTTCTTCCCTTTTACTGTCTCTCTGACTACTTGACTGTCCTCATCATCTCTAAATCCTCACTGCCTGGATATATCTCATTTCTTACACAAATTTACTCCATCAAAACAAGACATCCATAAGTACCTCTGATGACTGAGAAAAAGGTTTATGCACTGCTAAAAAGGGAGCTACTTTGCCTACACGTGTCCACCTTGTCCACCTGTGGATTTTGAGCTTTTTGAGGCTACTGTCTGCTACATTTTGACCACAAAAGATCACATATAAGTGCTACATAGAAACAACATCAACTGTTTTGTGTGAGTCTGTGGAGAGACCAAGTCAGAAACATGCAATTTTTTTAACAATCACATCTGTGACCAAGTTTCACGTGAAGCAATACTTACAAAAATTGCTTGTCCTTCAGGTTGACCCTGGGAAAAAGCAAACAGGACTTGTTAAGAACTAACATAATAAAAAAGTGATGGCAAAAACACATGAATAATGGGCCAGGGAATTAAAACAAGACCAGTGCAGCAGCATATAGCAGTCTAGGTGGTTCTTAATCATCTGCATGAGTATTGGGATACACACTCTCCTCTCCCAGGGATTATGAAGTACTGCTGTTAGGATTAAGATAAAAAAAAAAAAACCAAAAACAACAGTGCTGTTTGATCTTTCTTGGCACTACTAGCAAGAATAGTTTTTAAGAAACAAAAAAGGCGAGAGAGGAATACAGAGATAAGATAAGAAGGGAGAAAATAATGCATGAATAAAGAAATAATATATATCTTGACAGCAATATTGTTTTATTCACTGTGATCCCAGAATCCTGCAGAAGTCAGAACTGACAGCCAGAGTGATAGAAACCTGCAGGAAATCTGAGCATCCTCCTCACTTCTAGTGAGGAAATGGGGCAGAAAAAGAGAAGGAAAGAGAAGGGACAAACGAAAAAAAAAAAAACCTGAAGCAAGAATGCAAAGGAGATAGAAAACACCATAACTTTAAAAAAAAAATGGAGAGCAAGGAGAAAAAGTAGTCCTTTCAAGAAAAAAATAAATACCAGCAGCCAGGGGAATCTTCTAGAATATGAACTTGCAGAACTGCAACTAAAGCAGCCATTTCAGGAGGCCACAGTCTCACACAGAAGCAAAAACACTCTGTGTGTAAACACACACAGCTGTGTCAGACACTGCAATACACACATTGCGATAATGCAGCTCTCTCTGTGCGTAGACTCGTGCAATTCCACCCCTTCCATGTGTGAAAATGCATGCATTTAAGATTAAAAGTTCTATTTTAGTAGATATCAAAGGTCAGTACCAGGAAGCTGAGAGCAAGTCCCAGTAGTTTTACATCATAAAATAGTCAGACAAGAAGGAGAAAAAGTACATCACACAAACACAAAAACATTTCCTTTTGCTTTCCTTTTGCTCAATATCCAGAGCAGATTTGGGGCTTGGATCCTCACCATATTTCACAAAACTACAACAAGGAGACAGTTGCAAGTTTCCACTTGCATGTTCTGCTCCAGTGCTCTGATTGTTGATGAAAAGAAATACTCACCATGCTAATCATATCCAAACTCAGAGGAACATCATGTGAGAGCTGTTTAACTGCTTTGTCACCTTCAACTTCCGAGTAAAAGACCTTGGGAAGAAGATATAGTCAAACCAGTTAAAGCAATAACTCAGTGTTCCAGAATAACTTAAGAATGAGTGCATCATTCTCACACTGAGGACAGAATTTGAGCCCATGATACCCTAACTTTTCAAATGCAGGAAAAGCCAAAGTCCTTTAATATTCCTTACATTTTTGCTAGAAGGTGTCAGTATGACCAAAGGACACCATCACACAGTGTATACACTTGCCTAATGTGGAACACAGTTGTAGTGTTTGTAGCGCAGGCCTGAGCTGACAATTTCAATTGTGCATAATTTGTGGTTAATACGGACAGATGAAGAGCTGTGGGACTAGTCTGCACAACACAGACACCTTACTTCATGTAAGGAAGATGTGGACATTACATGATTATGACATTATAAAAACTGCCCTATCACAAAATGTCTCTCCATGTCTGTTGCCATGTACTGTACTCTAATGAGACAGACAATCTGCTTTCCTGTGCACAGAGACCCAGAGATGCCAGAGGGTCAAGATACTACTGTGAGGACATTTTGGGTACAGCACTATTGATGCAGCTTGTCATTGGTTTTATTATCACGCCACACACCAGCTCAAGGCTTAGAAAAAGAAGTGGAGCTCAGATGCTTGATCTGCATGCATGAAGAGCGGAAACTGTTTACGACTTAAGCCACTTACTCCCTGCACCTCTGTTTTCCCAGGGAAGGGTGGACCCAGCTACACACAGAGCCTACCTGAGGCAGGTCCTGGCCACAGCAAGTGCTTTTGGAGCTTTAGACTACTATATTCTAGTCCATAGCACTTTCATAACAATAAAATGAGCTCCGCAGCTGGGCTGCACTGGTGTCATTTACAAGACTGTGAGATAAAGGAGCATGTGTACCAGAAATACCTATTGCAGGGATTTTTCTAATTCTTTTTAGTGCACGTTAATAATATTGTACTCGTAGTATTCTGCTTCCCACCTTTTTACATAAAACAGAATTTTGGGTATTTTATTCCTGGAAATTTCAAATCCATCGACAGAAAATGCTAATAAGAAAAGCTGCTATTCGGGTTTTTTTTATTGTTGTTGAAGGGGAAAGCAAGACATTCTAGTCAACATCTCTCATCTTTGGAGCTGATTTCCCACTGACTAACTTCCATTTTGGGACTGTTACATTGCCATGGAATACCTGTTAAAACAATACCTAACAAAAATGAATGAGTGGCATGCTAGTGCTCATTGTTCTTCTTCTTGCAAACTAAAATACATTAACCAGTTTAGCTTAGCCCTTTTGTTTTGCCCTATAGGCAGAAGGTAACATGGCAGAGGCTTGTGGGGAGACTTCCCTATAAAATTGCAGAGTACAACAGGAAAATCATTCAGCTTTTTTAAGAGAAACTGACTTCTGAGGTAGGGGGGAATAAAACAAAAGCCCCTTTGTTATTGATTGGCTGGAGATGGGTTCCCAGGGATTCTATGCAGTACCTATCCAGGAAGAGATTCCATGAAACACTCCTTCCCTTGTACCTACTGCCAGTCTAGGAAGTTTCAGAGGCTTAATTTGAAAACATATTCCTGTTAAAGTAATCCTCAGGCTGGAAGTACAAGTCAAAGGATCTGCACGGCCCTCACTTGCACAGTGTAATATCGACCTGCTCTGCTCTACTTTACTGTTTTATCAGCTGCAGAGAGCATTGAGAGCCTTGCAGGAAAACCACAACAATCTATATCCACTGCAGGCCTTTGGCATCCAACCCAAATTCCCATCGTAGCTTGTTTCTAAAACATGAACTGCTTGTTTTTTAAGGTTACAGCTCAATCCACTCAAGCCCACTGTCCCCGGCCACTTTCTGGCAGGGGCACTGTTTGTTAGGAGAAGGGGCTGTCCCACTGTTACCAGTGTGTGCAGCCTGAGGCCAGGCAGCAGCACGCAGCATCACTTACCGTGTACCCCGTGATGGTGCTCGCGTGCTGCTTTGGCATCTTCCATTGCACGCTGAATGCTGTGCAGTTCAGTGAATCCAGCAGAATATCCAGAGGAGGCCCCAGCCTATCTGCTAGAAACAAAATGGCATTGTATAAGGAGCCACAGGACAAAACCCCTCTCCTTTAGCTGCCTGGTAGGTATGTCTTTGAAGAATAGGCCTGTGCTGCCCTCATTCCAAAGTATCAAACATAGACCACTACCCAGATTTGACTTGGCTGCCCCTTTTCCCTGTCTACTTCTGACTTCCAAGCTAGCAGTGGTACACCAGGAGAGGGGGAGCAAAGGGGGACATCTCCTCTTCTCAGTGGGCAAGTTGTTACTTAGCTTAGGAGCACTATGTGCTTCAAGCAATTGCATTGAGCAACTCGTAGGCTTTTAAATGTGTTCCTGAAATGCTGGATATTACCCAGGACCCAAAGACAGGGACATTCACACATTCACACTGCTTTTACAGTCCATGGCACTGATTCAGATGACTGGGAAGGTCCTCCAGGAATGGTCTGGAAGACAGCACAGCTCACACATCACATCTGTAAGTCAGTATGGACATCTTTGTGGATGGAAAGTCCAACTGTGTGGAAGAGAGCCAAACCATGCCATGTTCCCTGGGCCCTCACCCATTTTCTTCATTAGCATGGACTTAGTCCCATGGATTCCTGCTTGGCCCAGGGGTTCTGACCATAGCACATGCCACCTCCTGTGCTCACCTTCTGCCCTGTGCTCAGGGGTAGTGGAAGTAGCAGCTGGAGCCATGCACCACCACCTGCTACCTAAAGGAGTGGCAGGGACAAGCAGCCAGGACGGGTGTATCAGTATCCACTTAAGCATTTCACATTCAGAAAACAGCTTTCCAATCTTTACACCACCCAATAAGGCAGATAAGCATTTCAGCTGCATTAGTAATAAGGAAGAAAGAATACCCTTACACATTATTCCCTCTTTACATATTCATAGCATCCTTGTGTTAATTTCTGGGGAAGCTCTATGAGACAAGTTTACTGGAAGGCATAGTTGCCGAAATAACAAATTTTAACCAGCAATGACAAGCAGTCATGTAAGGCAGGTTTCAAATTCACATTCTGAATGCACTATAGGCCAATAACATTATTTACTGAAAGTATTTGGTGAATAATTTGGAACAACAAATAAATTTGAACTAAATGCAATCCATTTGCAGACTATCTGCAAACAGAGAGACAACATCTGTTTAATAAGGAGCCACATAATGAATTATTCACTCAGCCCTAGAAAACACTACTATCTCCAGGTTGCAGATGATGAAAGAGACACAGAGAGCCAAACAGTGGCCTCAGTTACACACTGGCCTATAAATTATCACTGTGGAGTAAATACAAAGCCCTGGACTACCCTAGGGAAAACAAGAGCAAGGATCCAGAGAGACCTGTATTTTTATCCTCCCTGTTTAGTTCTCCCTAGAAGTTAGGGAATTCCCCTAAAGCAACAGGGATATGGCTGGATACATGCTTGGGAACCAGGTGTAAGCACCACCAGCCCTAGCACTGCCTTTGCAAGCAGCCTCAGGCGATTGCCAGCACTCACCACACCACTGCATCCTGCCCTCTCTGTGACAAAGCTGTGCAACAGGCAGGCACATGGCACTCACACTGCTGCGGACCTGCTGTCTCATGCCCAGACCAGGAGCCAAGAGGAAAAAGAAAGCCAGTGGCAGCTGTGACCCATGCACAGTGTAATTTCCTAGGGAGGCTAGAGGGCAAGGCAGAGAGAAGTATCTTATGCAACATGGCAGTCCCACAGTCCTCTGCTGTCACCACTCCTGGCCTGACAGCTCAGTGATGTGCATCTGGGGATTTAGAGTCACTTCTGGTTGTCAGAATTTCACACAACCCGACAGAAAGTAAAAAATGTCCATTTCTGGACTGAACTTTTCCTTCGCAGCCATGGCAAAGTGACGGCAGGATCTGACACAAGCATTTTATGGCACTGAGCTGCAGGAGATGTCATGGCTTTTGAACAACCATATCAAAGCGGTTTGTCAGCTGATCACAACTGCTGCAGCACACGTCACTGTTCTACTGACAAGGCATTTTGAGATAAATGTGAACTTAATGTATTTTGCATGATTTTACAGAGCATCATGTATGAGGCACACTAAAAACAGATATTGAAGCTGGTCTAAACATTTATGCCTTTATGTCAAATGTCATGTTTAGACTATTAAAAATAATAGAGTTTTCAAGGGTAAAACTCTTGAGGTATTTGTAGTTTCTCCCGCAATTGTGGTCAGAAATACCTCTTCTCAAAACTCAACGTGAAACCTCTGTAAATCTGGCAGCACCACGAACAGTGCAAAACCACAACAGAGCCTCCTCCCCTCTGCACCCTTTGCATTGGGAATACAAGGATTCCAGACAAGGGGAGGTGAGACTTATCCACTGCTTGTACATGCTCTGAAGATCAGCCTGCAGGATGATCCCCCTGCCAGTGCCCTCTGCAGTCGAGTCCAGAGAATACCTAAGAAGGCATGGAGATTTGCTCTGACCACAAAAAACAAGGAGCCCATTTTTATAAACAATAAAATTAAACACATTTTGTACAAACACAGTGGTTCTCCTTTCTGGCCCATCAGGCACAGAAAATTCGATATTGTCCAAAATGCTTTTATGGTAATGGCAACAACAACTCCAGTGCCATGCAATGAAGCCATTAATCAAGGGAGAGCTCTCTCCCACATATTATAGCTATACATTGTGAAAGTATATCAAAGACAGAACTTAATGAGGATTTAGCCATAGATAAACCATGTTGAGCTGACAATGTTGTGTTTACTTTTCTGCTTACAGCTACTTTCCTTCCCGTTTATACATGTCTTTGGCTCTGTACTTCCCAAATATGCAAAAACCACCAAACCAGTAAAGAAGTCACCGAACAAGCTCTCCAAGTAAGCTGAAGGATACATAAGCACTCTGCCTGAGATGGAGCAGATTTTGCCATTTCAAAATAATGATCATTATTTAATTTTTTGCTTCACAAAAGCAACTCAGATTAAAAATAGTGAAAATGCTTATGCCATCAATACAAGTGTCACTTCCATTGTGGCCCTCACTGCTACATAGAACAGCCTCTGCCCATAAATTAAACACCATCAGGGTGGCCACAGTTGAAATCTGTGCCTCCTGGGCATGGTCCCCAGCCTGGGCTGATCAACAGTGTTATCTATCCTTTACTGCAATGAAGAGATTAAATTCTTTACTGTGAGGGTGGTAAGGCACTGTCACAGGTTTCCCAGAGAGGCTGTGGATATCCCAACCTTTGCAATGTTTATGGCCAGGTCAGATAAGGCCTTGAGCAATCCAGTCTAGTGGGAGTGTCCCTATGGCAAGGGGATTGGGATTAGATGGTCTTTAAGGTCCCTTCAACCCTTTAACAATCTACTATTCTATGATTCTGTGTAACAGTGCCTCTAGATGCTCCTTGCCATCACTGAATCCACCAGCAGAAATGTCACTTCCACATCTGCCCTTGTGATTTTGTGAAGTTATCTTGAGTGCACAGTAGAAACATGTCCAATGAATCCACCTTCTGCTCCCAGGCTAACCATGCTGGCTTTGTGCAGGGCTCAGGAGCAGCCACTTCAGCCAGATCCTTTCCTTCAGCTACTGCAAAAAAACTGCTTATAGCAGACACAGCTCTTCCTTCTAGTCATGGACTGACACCAAAATCTTACTACAGTGATGAACAGTTATGAGAAAAAAAACTCAGCTTCAAACCAAATCCATTTCTAATGTCCATAAGCTTCACATTTGAAGCTTCATATTCATGATTTTGGATGAATTGGATAAAGGTCATCCCTACTAGTATATGCTACTAGTACTACTATTTTAGAGCAAATTTCAAAACTGATTCAAATTTTAAATTAGATTAAAATGATAGTGATTGAAAACAGCTTTAATCTTAAATACTGATGAATGGAATATCTGAAAGGATTTGTGTTAGAAATTTTTCTTTTAGAATTTTAATTATATTTCGAATTTAATCTTTTCATTTTAGATGTTGTTGCTGTATCAAGGCATGCAGGTAGTCACAGGTACTTGCAGATCCTGAAACAATATGCAAATAATTCACTGATACAATCCACATGCAATAATACAATAACACACTTAAGGGAAAACAGTTAATTTCATCTTTATGAGTTTGTAGTTTGGAAAATCAAAATCTTTATACTACATTTTCTGTACTACTCTTAACAACACAGCATAAGCCCATGAAAGGAGATAGACATTTCACTATTTTACTTCTAAATCTCCGTGGGTAACAGCTAAGAGGTACTGATTGAAGGGCTCCTTATTTTCCAGGTCAATGGGTCTCCCATTTGTGTCCCATTAAATAAGTGAAACTTGCTGATGAAATGCTGGCCGTCACTACTAACATGTCACAATGTAAGAAAACAGGAATAAAAAAGCTCAAAGAAACCAATTCAAACTAATTCTAAATTGAAGTTTCCAGAAAAAAAAGAAAAAACACTTTCCAGAAATACCTCTAAATTTCTTCTGTTTGAAACATTATTTATATTCACCAATTCACAAGAAAATCTCACCGTGAATTTTATTAAAATAGCATTTTATCATTGTAATAGCTGTTTTTGAGGGAAAAGTGTTTGTCCACTCCAAGAGGTGAAACAAAGTGTAGAACAGTCCATCCACTCTCTCACTGAAATATTGGTAAAATTATTATTTATTAAACAATAAACAGTGAAAGGTCTATTTTTTCACAGACTTTTATTTTACAGACCGAAAGTTATGCAAACACCACAATGGAAGGAAGACAACATGACAAACTGAAAAGGTCAGGAAATTCTAAATGAAAAAAATATGCCATCTTTAAATTTCTTTGAAGCCTCTTCCAGCTCCCACTGCCCAGCAGCAGTACGTAAGAGAGCAAGAATTTCTCAGCCACAACAACTACAAAGGACAAGGACTTGAAACTGGAAAATCTCAGCCAGCCTGTCTTGGTTCTGCACCCGGAGCAGCAACATCCACACACCAAAAACTTGGATAGTCGTTTCTCTTAATGAATCACCTACCACTGCATCAGGTCCTGTAGCAGAGATGGCAGGTAACATGGCCCTAGAGAGGCACCATTGCTTTTTATTCAAACCACAATGCACAAATCTGTGGAGACACTAATCTGACCTTCATTAGTCCTTTAAAAATACTGCAAAAGAAACCACAATGAAAAAAATCTCTCAACATTCTAACAAGTAACAGGCTTGGACTCATGTGATGTTTTGCTGATGCTTATATAGCAACTGTTATCTGCCCCAGGGACATCTAAGGTGAGAGTCACTGAGATTTTTATAGCCCAGCAAAGGGGAATGAAGGAGACAAAGCTCAGAACTTAAGCTACAGTGCAACATCGTGAATCCCATTAAGAACAAACAGGCACAATGTCACTGGCGACTTTGTTGTGGCTTTTCCTGCTGTCTTGGCCCTGCAGATCACTGAACAGAAAGGCAGCCAGGGGCTCCTTCCTGGAGCAAGGCTCTGCTCCCAGGAAGGCTGCAGCTGCAGCAAAGGGAAGGAGAGAGGAGGGGAGCTCTGCACAGTGCAACAGTGACTTCCTGGACTGAAAAGGAAAAGCAGTAACTACTTTTTTAAAAAAACCTTTCTGGAGAGCTATATATAAAAATTTCTAGCTATGGATGGTTATGCCCTGGACTCACTTAGGGAGAATTCCTGGTGCTGAAGGTTATAAAAAGCAGGGGACATATCTCTGACCAAAGATCTAGTTTGTATCTGTCTTGCCCTAGTCAAAATGAGCTCATCAGGCAATCTCTCAGCAATTCTTACAGGCTTATGTTTTTAATAATTACTGCTCAGAGGCCAGTTTGATTCACACAAGTGCATACGTGCCTACCTTGTACCTGCACCTGGATAACTTGATGAAATATTTCACCTAATGGAAGCATTTTCCACTTCCAGAGAAAATGGAGTATAGGTGCCTGTAAAAACCCCCACCAAGACACTCCACTTGCAGTGCATTTCTGGAAGTCTGAGTGAAAATCTAATGCTCACTCCTCTAAAACGAGGCTTCTGCTTTGCCCTTTGAAGCCCCAGTGCTGGGGCATGGCTGTCCTAGTTCCTGATATTCCTGCACCACCTTGGTCTGGCAGAGGAAATTGGTAACCAGGTTCCTGTTCTTGGAGAAGGGAGGGGATGGCACTGAGGCTCACTTCTCCCTTCTCCAGCCTACAAGCTGCTTGAATGCAAAGCTCAAGATTTTTCCTGGCTTGGGATTTCCTGTCTGGGCTCCAACCTGCCTTGTCCCTGTGGATGTGCCCAGTGACTGGCAGGCTGCAGCTAGCCTTGCCTGCTGCCAGCACACTGCCTGCCCTGCCCTCTCATCAGATGCTTCAGCAGCTTTTAAGTAATTTCTAGAAAATATGTCTAAGAGATTTAACTTAAGTGCCAGAAGGCAGGTGAAATCAAGCAATAGTACATCACCTGTCTGTGTAATAGACTTTAGTAATCAGTGGGATGGGCTGCTTAGGAACCAGCATGCCAGTAGCATATCCTGGCATCTCCTCCAACCTCTTTTGTCCCACGGGTTATGCATCTGAGGTGTCAGGAATCACAAATACTGGAGGAACTTTACAAACACAGCACTCCAAAAAGTAAAAAGGCCAATGAAATTGTAAAAATGCCAAATAAATAACTTGAAAATTAATTTTCCCATCAATTAATATCACTTATTTTTCAGGTGTTTGCTATCTGAATCTTATTATCTCAGTGGAAGACATGGCAAAACTGTTCACAATAGTTGAAAAGTGTTCTCCTTGATGTACCTTAATCAGTTCACTTCATCTACCACACATTTCTTTCTTGATGAAACCCAGAACAAAACAGCTCTTGAAGAAACATCTTACTTGGTACAAGAAAATAAAAGGGGAGCTTCCTGAGAAGTGGTCGGATAGAAAAAAATTACAATCAGACAGTCACACATGCATTACATACACACATGCAGAAGGATTAAAGTGTAAAGAGGACAAAGCTGGCCATGTGACAGGGAACAAATGTGCAGGGGGAGAACACAGCATGCAGCATTTGGGCTCCCACAATCCTTCCAAGTCCTGAGTGATTGTTTTGAAGCTCATTATTCATGGACACAAACAATCTGGTTCCATTCCAGAAAGTACCACAAAAATCAGTGTGCAGGTTGGCTATTCCTGAGCTTCTGGCACAGGCCTCATAGAGCCACACGACACAAAGTGTAGCAGCCTCCCACCCAACACTTTATACTTATCACAACGCCAGAAAACATTCATTACTCTGTAGAAAGCAGAGTAGTTGGTCCAGCTGGTGTTTTCAATCCATGACCTGAGAGATGAAACAGACATTTTCAGGAGATCCTTGTGACACTCAGCAAAATCACAGAGAGAGTGAGGCTGGAAGGCACATTTGGAGATCACCTAATCCAAACTCCTGCTCAGAGTAGACTCAGCTGCACCAGGTTGCCCAAGACTTCGCATAAAGAGGTTTGAATATCTCCAAGGACAGACACTCCACAACCTCTCAGGATAAATTCTCAGCCACTCTCGCAGTAAAAAAGCCTTTGCTCATGTGTCTTAGTTTGAAAGACAGGTATTTGGTAAGAAAAAGCAAAAGCCCTTTCCCTGAGATGGAGAGTGCAACCCCCCTCCCTTCCAATTATTATAATTCTGGAATCGGGGGCTTTCGGGCAAAAGATAGGGGGATAGGAATAACAGTTCTTTACTAATATATCTAACAAGGCACACAAAAGAAACAACAGCAGCTATAAAAACTGCCCCCAAACCAGAGCAGTATGACTCAGTTCCAGCCCTTTCTGGCCGCAGGCTCCTCTCCCTGCGCTCAGTCCCCGCTGCTGTGGGCAGGGCAGGCCCCGCGCCCCTGAACAGGCCCGGGGGATGGCGGCGGCGGCCCCGCTGTGAGAGGGATGGAGGAGCAATCCCCCCTCACGGGGTCGGCCGTGGTGCTCGGCAGAGTGCCCGGAGGCAGTAGGATGAAGCGGGAAGGCAGCAGTGCGATGTCCGACAGCAGGGAACGTGGCTCCCGGGATTGCGGGGAGGGTGGTAGGTACCAGCACCGGCCGCCTTCCTCCGACTCCACCAGCGAGGGAGAGAGAGAGAGCAGGCCCTGTCCCAGCTCTCCTTTCCCGGTGTTCCCCTTGTTTCCTCACCCCCTTCGAGAGAAACTGTTACTAGCTAGGGTGTAGCCACAAATACTTAGCGTAACAATGGGAAAAATTCCACAGAGAGAAAAGGGAAGAATTCAACCCCCAACATCATGTTAAAGGGAATTTCCTGCTTTCCCTTTGTGTCCATTGCCTCCAGACGTGTCACAGGGCACCACTGAGAAAAGCCTAGCTCCATCTTCATTACTCCCCCATATTTATAAACATTTGTATGATTCTCATAAGTATTTTACTTCCAAAGAAGATCTGGCATCTTCGCAAGAAGCAGGAAATTCTTCCCCAACTCAGCTCCTCTATAAGAAATAGGATAATTTCAATATCTTCTGCAGTTAGCAAGTCTCTCCATTCAACCCCACTGTCAGTAAAACCAGAGGAAATTCTTTGTCTCTACTAAGTGACTGAAACAACTGTGGTTTTTAAAACTGAATCCCCGCACTGATTTAGTGTGGGACATGGTCTGTGCATTCAAAGAACCAGTAACAAGCAGCAGGATGTGACAGCTAAGAGACCAACAGGGAAGGACAAAACCCTCTTGGTGCAAGAGACAATGAGACATGGAAATATATCATAGCATAAAGAACTAATACATAGGGGAAAAAATAGCACAAGACCCAGGCACAGCTATGATGTCCACACAGCTAGTATCTAATGCTCCCTAATCCTCTCAAATCATTCCCTGCTCCACTGGCACACTGTCTCCTGCAGCCTGTAGAGTCCAACTCTTAGTTCCAAGCCTCTACCAGGGCTACCTCATGCTAACCATGCCCTTTACTTGGCATCAGCTGGTCCAAACTGCTCACTTTTTTTCCCCTTTAAACCCATTTTAGGTGCTGTCTTGTTCTTTGTCCAGAAGTCCCTGAAAGAATTGCTTATATTCTGCAGGTTTCTTCTTCCATCCTGTGACCCTATGGCTCTGCAGGGGTAAATGGCTGGAAGGCCTTCTCACCCTACTGAGTGAGTCCTTTGGCACACACATGGACAGAGAAACAGCTCTTGGCTGCAAAGTTCAAGTCTGCCATTGTGACTGATCAAATACAATGGGAACATTGGCACCACAGGTTCACGTGGGAACGAGAATGTCCTGAAATGGGAGCAGGAACTAAAAACGCCAGCAGGACACCAATCTCCATGCATGCTGGAGTATCAGCTGTAATGCCAACATCTCTTGTAAACAGTCATCTTCATAAAATGCCTGATTATTTTTGGAAACATGTTACCTTCTCCTGTAATTGTCTAGAAAGCAGAATATGAAAGAGACTTCACATTTCAGTTCCAAGGAACAGATTCTGGCTTCTGTAATCTCTAATTAAACCACAAAAATTTTGGTCCTAGATATGTACTTTCCATCATCTACAGATTGACAGGTTTTGTTCATAGTTTGGCTTCTTTTTCCTAAAATGATATTCTAGTTGAAATTTTTCATGCATAAAAGTAATTAAACTTGAGTGAAATACTGTATAATTTTTGCCCTTAGGATTTTTTATCAGACGATTTTTGAGCCCAGCAACACAAAGCCAGTCTTGACTTTAAACTTTGTATGTGCAACAATACCTCTGGCACAGCAGAAAGATCAGAATCATTTCTGTATTTGAAAGAAGTATGATCAACAGTCACAGGATGTTCATTTCCCATCATTTTAGAAAGACAATTTTGCAAGTTCCAAATGTACATAGGTATTGATATATACCATCATTTTCATAGATGCCAGCAATTTTAAACTACTTTTAAAATTGAGAGAGATGTGAAGAATAATCTATCTTATGATTCTTCCAGCTTCAGAGATCCTTCTGTGCAAATAACACTGGACTGACTATCCTCTGAGGACGTGGGGAAACTCAGAACCACTCTGTCTGCTTCTCAGAAGAGCTGTTCTTGATATGACTGCTATCTGCACTGTTATATAAAGTTTATTAGCTGTAAGATTAACATATATAAGGGGAAAGGCACTCTATCACTGCTTGGAGATACACACAGAAAGCCATCTTCAGATGTTAGCATATGGTTTATATTTCCTACCTCTTTAAAATTATGCAGGATAACTTTGGCGATGCTTGAGTGAGACATCTTTCTAAGAAAAGAAAGCCAAACCATTTTGGCTATCCACCTTCAGGGATCCAACCCAAGAGAAGGAAGAGTTTCTACCATGTCGTCTCCCTTTTGAACAAATGGCTCCCTTTATCAATATTGTGTGGATTTCTTTTTCAGTAGAGGCCAATATCCTGAGGGACTTTTCTCAACAGTAGTCTTTACTCCTGGGTGTAGCTACCCTATGTTCAGTGGAAGAACTGGCATGAACCTGGTGTATTTCATACTATATACCTCTCACCTGCAGAGTTTTATGGATCATCACACAGCGTATCATTATCTAGGTTTGAGTTAGGTATCTGGTTGCGCTGAAGCTTTTCCCCTAAGCCTTCAATTTTCAGTGGCTTATGCCCTCCTGAAGCACTTACTTTCAAAGATGAATTCTGGTGTGCCTGTTCTCAGTTCAGTGGCTTTGAAAAGTCTGAAAAAGTAATGCTGAACTTTTGCTATGGTTTGGATGGTCACGTTATATGAAATAACTAATTTGGTTGTCATATGTAAGCATCTTTACTAAAAGTAAAAAATAAAAGGAAACCAAATCTTGCCTAGCCTTACTCAAAAGTATTTCCTTTCAGTTGGAATTAGTCATGAAGAACAGGTTTGGGGATTTGTTTGGTTTGTGGGATTCTTTTTTTTTTGGTAGATCATTTGTTTGCACAGAAAACAATTAAGAAATTTTATCCAAGATCACGCATCTAACATAATCTCCTGTGCCCCTGTGATTTAGGAAGCCTTTTGTTATGTGATCAGACCACCATCACACATTCACTGATAAATATGGCACCCAACTGTACACTCAATAATGAAATAATATATTCTGCAAAGACCTATTCATGCTGTTTGTTTAGATTACAGGTATTTTTAATATCCTTTAATGACTTTTTAATATGAAAAACTTTCTATAAGCATTTTAGAGTTTCATTTCCTTGTGATGGAAAAGTTGTGAAAAGGTCCTATCAGTCCTGTTTTGAGGAATGAAGCAAAGATAGTCACCTTTTTTTTAATTAATTTTATTTTCAATTTTAAAAAAGCATAAAAAGAGCATAAACGACATTAAAAGAACATAAATAGAAACATGCAAAATTTTGAGTCCAAATGTAAGCTTGATCTGAAGACTTACAACCTTCCAAGTATACTCTCAGCTAATCAGTGAGTTTTAAGGGGCACTGAAGAGAACTCATGCACTGAAATTTTCTGGTTTAAGAAAACAAGGTACTATTCGGTTCCTCAGGATGTTTTTTGGGTGACTGACACTCAGAATCACTGCCATTAAGTTTAAAGTGAGTTATGATTGTTTGAGTTGGATGTATTCACTTCTAATGAGCTGCAAACAATACACAGTGCTGTGTCCTGTCTAGTCCAGTGTCACTGAGAGAAAAAGAGGGTTTTTTTCTGCAAGGCACACCAGAAGACACCATGAAAATCACCTGTACACTATCACTCAGTCAAAGCCTGGATGCATTGACTAAAATTCGGGTACAGCTATGATGAGCACCCTATAGGAGTTATCACTGTCTAAAGTGGCATGGCTGGAAAAGGATGAAAGCATAAAACCACTCTTATCTGATTTTTAAAAATTAAAATCTGGCCTGTGAAGGACTGGCAAGCAATCAAAGGCAGTCTGTGACAGCCTCAAGGCAGAAAGATCTCCCAAGGATCACTCTAGTGCCCTAACTCCAAAACAATCCCTCCTCTCTGGAGCATCACTGTGAACCCCAGTATCTGGTACAGAACGTCTCAGCTAATTTACCTTTCTGAACACTGGTGGAAGTCTGAATAGTCATTTCAGACGTTGGCATTGGCAAAATGGTGGCAATGAAAAACATTTACTGAAAGTTTCCCTGTTCAGAGGAAGATAGCAATTTCATGGTGGAAAGGGCACAAGACATTTTTCTGCAAGTGAGACGAACTAAAGAAAACATACTTCAAAATGAGTAAAAGTGACATACAAAGCAACATGCTCAAGTGGAGTAATTCACTGCATTCCTCTTGCTGCCCTGGAAACTATTATAGAACACTCATATCTACATGAGGTGGTGATGTGATTGATCAGTTTTCAGAATTCACCAGACCATGGACCCCAGAGGTACAAGATCAAGTCCAATCAAGTGAGTATGTCACATAATGTTGCAATGCAACTTACACCTGAAGGTGACAAATAATAAATACATATATAATTAGTGCTTGATTTTATTGGTGTTGAAGACATCAGATGTTTTTGAAACTGTAAGACGATGATACTAATCTTCCCTTAAATAAATTATTCACATCTTCTTTATTAGTTCTAGCTCACAGATATGCACTGTCTCTGACAGCTCTACATCCCTCACATTAGGAATCATTCAGCTTCAGAGTCCTTCCTCTTCTCAGACACTTCACATCCAGCAGCAAATAAACCTTACCCTTGCACACTTTACATGTGGGATTTATTATGACAGTGAATAAGAATTCATCCTATTGTTGTTCCAAAAAACTGTAATATTTAAAAACTCAAATAAGCACCTTCCTTCCCAAAGACTGTTGGATTTTTTGTATCTGTAAACCTGATTTCAAGATAGTTTGACCTGTTTTGCTACATAAATATGGCTAGACTTTCAAAAGTGTTCCTTATGCAGCAGCTCTTATTACAGTCAGATTTTCTAAAGAATTCAAGTATCCCAGTGCCAAATCCTTTGGGGAAAAAAGTCATTTACTGTAGTGCTGACCAAGGATCTGTACTCTTTTGAAACTCTGGCCCTGATATTGAATGCTACTCTCTTGTAAAGTCTTCAGACTGTAACTGGTCTGATTCCTCCAGCATTTACACAGAAAGACGGTGATGTCTACTGCTATGGACATCTGGGAAAGAGATACAAGCCAAATTCTTTATTTATATTAGCTGGCAAGCATAATATATTTATAAAAGGAGAGGCATTCCTAAGCATCAGATATGATTATTTTTATTCTCCATGCAGACCAACTTACCCGTTTTATTATTCTATGGGGCGTTGGAATTTTACACTCTGTTACTAAAGAAGCACCAATGCAATACAGTGCAACAACTTTGTGCCATGAACATCCACAGAACTAGTCAGCTCTTTTCCCTAAAATTCTCTAAAATCAGACAACCATTAAAATTAAATACTGTGTTTATATTAGTAGCAGAATAACTCATTGGGAGCTAGTTTGAGACTCTATTCTTCAACCAGTTGAAACTTGAAACAGAGATGGCAAAAACCTGTGTCTTTGCAGAAGGCAAAAGCAAGAAAAAAATGTGAAAGCAGCAGTATGAGTGCCAGCTTCTGTGAGTACAAGATATAGAGAATCTCAGGCTAATCTGTTCCCAGCTATACTATTCACCACACGGTGTCTAAGGATTTGTTTTAAGCCCTTCCCAAAGAGTCTGTCATCCTGTTGCCTTGTCTCCAGAAAATGTATTATGTAACTGTAAATAAATGTTCAAATTATTTTAGCAGTCATCAGAATGTCTTGTATTTGAGTATGACAGCCATTTCCCCTGAAGATTAATTTAAGAACTTGCATGTGTGGCCATTTTACTATATATTTTTAACTTTATTTTAACTTTTTTAAGAACAGATTTCTTACTTTGCTGCATTCTTGGGATTACAAAAGTGATCGTTGTAAGCTAAGCCCTGAAGTGAAACTTGGAAAAAATTGAAATCCATTTTACTGTCTTTTTTCTTTTGATCCACAGGACCTCCAAGTCAGTTTGTTATTGAAGATCAACTGGTTTTTTGATTTCTCTCTTGATATAACCTCTTGCTTTCACCAGATAAAATTTCTGTACAAGTACCACTTCTATCTCTATTGAAAAGGCCAAATGAAAGAAAAAAAAATCCTGAAGCACTTTTTACTATCCTATCTCTTCTTTACTCACCAAATGTGTAATTTTGGATGTGTGAGTAAATTATAATTCTTTTCCACTCTTAACAACCCAGCATATGATGTGCTGCAGAACAAGGCAGAGATCTTCCAGCTACCTGAAAAAACACCTGTTCTGAGTGTTTTGAGAGCAACATTTCATTTCACAGTCATGGAATTCTTGGGAGCCCTCAATTCTAACAGTCCCTGCAAAATGCAGATGGGATTTAAATCATTCAAATCATTCATATATATATATATATATATATATATATATATTGCTGCACAAAAACTATGTAGGGGATTTCACTCTTCAAATCCTGCTACAAATGGATTTTCAAATGTTTGCACAGATTTTGAAAAAATTTTGCTTAATAAAACTCATTACTTACTTCTTATACAGCAAAAGAAGCAAGAAAGGAATGATTGAATCAGTCAGTGAATCTGAAGCATGTTATAAAAAATTAACAACAATGTGTCTCAATAAAATAAGGTAAACACAATACTAATATATTAATTAATTTCCTTCACAACACTACAATTAGTTTCCAAGCTTTAAACTCTTTTAATTTAATACACAGAAATGCATTTTTTCCAGGTCTGCCATTCTGCTGTGACTAGGGGAAACAATTACAACAGTACATTACAATCAAAGAATATTTTAAAATATTTACATATTTGCCTCCCCAGCTTCATATATCCAGCATTTTTAATGCAGCCATTAATCATCTCATTCATGACGACTGTCTGCCTAATTTCCTCAAGTACTTAATGGTGGCTATTATGACAACCAAGCATCATGGGACTAGATCCCAAAGAGACAAGGTCAGACTAGTAAAATTAGCCATCTGTCCAGTATGGGTTTTAAGCTCAGGCTGCATTTAAGTATTAAGTTTCCAAGGCATTTGTTTTCTTCTCATATGAGCAAGAAAAGGCACAATAGTGATTCTAAAAACCAGCAATAAAAATCTTTCAATACTCGGGATAGATACAAAAAGGGATCTGAAGTGACAAACACTTTGTGAGATGAGGCAGAACTTAATAAACTTTTTGCCTTTTCAATTGAGCTGATCTCAGTGAACTCAGTGATAAGAGTCGGTGTTGGTCACAAAGACTCCAGGATAGTCCCAGTGTTTGAGACAGTCCCGGGCATAGTTATCTTCTCTTAGCACCACAATTTGTAAAGTACACAGAATGTCAAACTTCACTCATTGTTTACATTTTACCTTACTGTTTCATATGCTGCAGACTGTAAAAGGGTTTTAAGAGACTCAGGGTTTTAACTTTCAGCCTCTAAGGACTGTGCAGGACCTCCTTGATCAGCGCGCAAACCTCCCGGCGACAGCCGTGGGAACCCTCCCACAGGACAGGGGCAGCGCTCAGCCAGGAGCAGGACCAGGAGGCACACCACATCATGCTTGGTACATGATAGCTACCCTTTCTGGACAAAACCATTGCTTCTCTAGTAATTTTCCTTTCACATTTACTACTCTATGCCTTAAGTTATTCTATGCCAGACATACAAATGCCACGGAACAGCCTTCCCAACAGGTCACCTCTGACTGGCTTAGAGCTTCACCTGGCTTCTAACTCTGCTCACGCCTCACCGCAGGTAACAGGATCCAGGGGAAACCGGATAAAATGTTTGCCGATTTCTTCCGCAGTAGCTGCAGCCTGGTCCTGGTCTGTAAATCCAGTGCGCCAACCGGCACCAGGTGTAAGGTGTCAGATAAAACGGGTCACACACCGACCCCGCAACTTCACGGGTCCCTGTCATTGCCTGGGCATCCTCTCTTCCCCATGAGAGGGTGGCAGGGCTCGCAGGGATGGGCGAGGCGCGGCGGACACCCTGCCGGGCACCCGGAGCTCCCGGACGAGCTCACTGATCGGGGGGCCCTCAGCTGCTGCCCGCGGGGCTGCCGCCCGGCCCCGCTGCCGCCTGTGTCCGGCCCGGGGCAGCCCCAGTGCTAAAGGGACGCGGAACTTCGACCGTGCAAGCGTGTCCGGGGCCGGGCACCCCTCGTCCGGCGCTGCCGCCCGTCCTACCTTGCCGGCGAGGGATGTTCCTGCGCGGCGTAGCCGCACACCCGATGCACGAAGCCAGGAGCAGCACCAAGGCGAGGCAGCGGCGGTGACAGCCGCCCGGCACCTCCATGTGCGCCGAGTCCCCCCGCCCGAGCGGGGAGCTGGGGCCGGTGGCCGCGGGCGAGGGGCGCCGGCGCCGCCGCGCGTCCCCTCCGGCCGGCAGCCGGGTGCGGAGGGAGCCGGGGCCGGCGCGGAGCGGAGCGGACAGCTGGGCTGGACGCGC
>VZTT01038824.1:7205-19432 GCA_013400855.1 Buphagus erythrorhynchus | reverse complement strand
CCTGCCCTCCCCGCCGCCCCCGGCCCCGTACCGCCCTGCGGGACCCCAACTACAGTGCTGCCATCGGCTTTTGACACGGGTTTCTCCCTTTTTTTTCCCCCGAAGGTACGGGGCTGAAATGCTAGCCAACTGCTGGCGCGAAGGCGAAGCTAGGAAGAGGATTTGGTGAGGAAATTGTTGCCGAATTAAGAGGATAAATTAAGTTTAATCCCCTCCCCAGATGGAGGCTGAGACCTATCCAGCCACTCAGACTAATATAGAAACCCTTGTGGAGATTAGAGGGGATGGGGAGCGCTGGGGGAGGAAAGCAAAGGGAAGCGCTGGACTTTGACGATCCCAGAAAAAAAACCGAGATAAACAAGAAATCCAAAGCATCTCTTCAGAGCAATGAAATATTGGTGGGATGAAAGACCAAATTGGTTCAGTATTCCATCTAAAAGACAGAAAGAAGCGCAGAAACTTCCTATTAGCAGACATGAGATTATCTGCCCTCTGCTCCAGGTCTCATCCTAAATTTGGTTAGTTAGAGATGACTATAAACCCTGAAACACCAGAGTTGTTATGTCTTGAGGGTTTGTGTGGGCTTTGGTTTGGAAATTAGCTTCATTTGTTTATTTTGCTGTTTACTTTGATAACTTTCAGTGGGTTTGATGTCCATATAAATTATGTATGTTTATACAGCCTGTTGTGAATCTGTAAAACTGATACTCTGTTCAGTGAGTTCCATGCTGTAATTTTATGACGCAGAGAAAAAACAGAAAGAGATTAGAAGAAAAACTGTCTCTCTGTGGAAACAATGCTGATATAGGAAAATAAGGAAATTTGTACCTCTTCAGGGTATGAGAGGAGATAAGGAAATAGTGATGAAGTCCTTTTGGACAGAAGATCAGAGGAAGGGAGTTTGAACCCCTATCCTGTAAAAGCACTGCAAGTACCTCATGAAGAAGTTGGAGGCAGTAATCAAAACCTTCACAGGAGACAGTAGAGAGGACAGCCCTTGACTACTTCAGGGACAAGGAGACAGAAACCTGGTCCCCTTAGAAAGGGCAGCATCCAAGTTTCAGGGTGATCACTGCCAGGAGTGTATGCTCGAGGCCACAGGAATTAAAGATGAGGAGTAGTTTTGTTAGCGTGATTGGGATGCCAGTGGTATGTCTGTCTCACACTCTTATCAGCCTGCCTTTGCAGAGACAGAGGAGTTGCAGTACATGTGGGAGAAGTGCAGGACTCATGGCAGGAATTCCTGGCAGAGTCCATAACTGTGCTGTGCTGTGAAACTGCAGTTTACGGGGCAGACAATGAACTCTGCACTCCATATTTGCCCAAAAGGCACATGGACTGCTCACTTGTTGGCAGAAATGGCAAGCAGATCACAGCCAAGGGTGGAGAAAAGCAAAGCCTGTCCTTTATATGCACTCCAAGTAATTGTGGTTTGTACAGCGTGCTGTCATCAAATTCATTACAATTTCTGCTTTTCTTCTTACTTGATCTCCTTCCTCCCTTCTTTCACTCCCCCATTTCTTTCCTCTGACTTTCTTTTCTGGCAGTATTCATAGCAACCGCTGTAGTTTTTCTTCTGTCCATCTACCCAAAGTATTCTGTGATTAAGTTGTAGTTGGAGGCCAAAATGATTGGAACACCAAAGTTGATACTGCTGAGTTTCAGGGAGTTATAAGATTCAGACAAATTTTGTAATTTTAATTACAGTTTTGGGAGATTATCTCTGTAGCCATGCAAACTGGCAACTTGCCTTCTGCTGCGATGGAGCAGGATATTCAGTTCTGGATGTATGGAGAGGTGCTCTTCCTGAAAATCCTACCAACAAAGCTAATCTACCACAAACCTGGTGAATTTCCTCTAAATAACAACATGACACCAGTGGCTTTCTCACTGCTAAGATTTTTACACTCTCCTCATTGGCACAGTCCCTGTTGTCTTCCGGTAGCATACTGATTAGAATTAATAAAACTTGGCACACATTTGTTAATGCAACCTCTGTCCAGAGGGAGAAGCATTTTTGTGGAGTATGTAGAATTATAACTTAGAATTTTGTTTAAAAGATAAATGTATGCCTTGCTGTTCACTGATCTGGGAGATGGCAAGATGAGTGAAGAGTTACATGAACTTTTGACAGTGCTGAGTTTTGGGAGGTTGCTGAGTTTTGTGCCTGTCTCAGACCAGCTTGTGAGATACATCTTCATTTTACAGACGAAAAATTACCTTTATCATGGAGGACTCTGTTGAACCAGAAAAGCACAGTTATGACATCTCTTGTGATACACTAATGATACCTCTTGTCTGCATATTCATCCAGCTGCTCCTCCTTGTCCTCATCTGAAACTTGTTCTTTTTGGATTTGTCTTTAATCGGTGGTCTGGAATTGGATTCAGCCTCAGATCCATTGCTATACCAGAGATTTTTGTTTTGTTCCTGCGAATATGTAGACGTGTAAAATATCCATCATGTGCTCAGGTCTCCAGGGGTTGTAAATACTTGTTGATAAGGACTGAGACACAGTCTTTCAAAAGTCCATAAACCCAGGAGTCAAGTGGTGGTGGAGGCAGTTTTACATCATTATCTCCTCCACCAGTGAAGATGCTAACTAAGCCAGCATATGAATTTGGATATACTAGCCTGTGTTCAGGTTGAATATTCCATTCTTTCTCTTGCTCTGTACCTCTGGGAAGGAATCAGACTCCAGTCCACGTAGTTTCTTAGTGAAGCAAAGGGATACAACAAAGGGAGAATTTTCCCCTCACCTGTCTTCCTTAAGAGGCAATGCATGTGCATACAGCAGTAGGGATGCAAGGAATGATGTCCTTGGAAGGCAGGAGAGAGTGTGTTTTGTACTTCTGTGTACTCAAACCCCTCTAAAAGCTCTACATCTGAAAGGATCAACTTGACTCAGCTTGCAGCTACATTAGCCTGTTGTATCAATATGTGATTTGCAAGTGCCAGAATCAAGAGCCACCCCTTTCCCTTGAATAGGTAAAAATAGATTTAAATGCAAAGCACCAAATTTTCAAGCATGTCCATATCCTCCCCTTCTGGTTTTGGAGGTTCAGTGTAACAGGACTTCATTTTTCTGGTAAATTTCAAAATTGGCATGTCAGGACTCTCTAAGAAACAAAGTGTGTTTAGCATGCATCTAGACCATTACTCATTCACAGTTAAAAATAGATCCCTACACTTATTTTTCAACACCAGATTTTACAATACATTACTGGGGAAGGACCTAAAACAGGATGTTTACCCCTAAACTATTTAGTAGAAGCAAGGAAACCTTTGTTTGTGGGCAGTTAAGTTAGCAGATGGAGAGGCTGGGTAGCAGAAGAATCTGGCCAGTGAGGTTAACAGGCTTTTCCACTGTGATTCATGGGGCTAAAAGAGCCTTGTCTTTGCCTTGGAGCTTGTCTTCACTTGAAAGAGGAGTCTAAATTTATAACATTTTCCAGGGTTGCTCAACATGTGGATACATTTAATCCAGAATAGGATTAAAAGAAAAGCAATGAGATAGAAGTGTACAAATGGAGGTATCTCATGTTGAAATGGGATATTTTATACCTTTATAGTTCTTTTAATGATGAAAGTATAGGGGGCAGATTAAGACATCTGGAATCTGGACATTTTCTTAATTACGAAGAATGGATTATTTTCTCATTAACTGAAGATTTTAAAATGTTGTTGTTCTCCCTCTTTTTTTTTAATGATCAGCATTTTTTAAAAGATAAATTCCAAATATGTAGCATTGTGTCAATTTGTTCATGATCCACTATAGATTTTTGTCAGAGTTTTTCATAGGTTCTTCTCAAGGGAAGAGCATAAACTTTTTGACCTATTAAGGTCCTTCTTGTATGCCAAGGTCACTCTATCTATTTTACCATCCTGGTATTAATTCCAATGAGATACTGACTAAGAGTTATACCAATCGGTATATGTGTTTAATAGAATTATATAGAAGAAAATATATTTTTAATTGACTTTTGTTACTTCATAAATTTATGGAAAATGGAAGGACTATTACTTACTAGCTTTCAAAATTAACCCTCGCAAATGTAACCTCTTAAAACCAGCAAACATTAATTTAGCTAGTCACATTTAGTTTTACAGCAATTATTAAATTAGAAACCTGTGATGTTTCATAAATGAATATATTTATTGCTTCTACTAATCTTTATAATAAATAATTGCCTAACTTACAAAATGCCATAGATATGCATAGAGTGCATATGACAGTATCTCACTTAAAGCCATAACTCTTCTGCATAAACTGGTTTTTTGCACTTAACTAAGTAGAACGTCTCAGGTAGACCTGTTTCTGATACTCTACAGAGAATGTACATCTGAACAAGTTAGGAAGTTCAGGTTGCCCAACAAACTCAAGGGGCAAGGGTTGAGGAAACTCTAGTTTTCCTGCAGAGTTTGTAGGGCTTCTTCCTTAGGGTATTATTAGGAAATACATAAAGGTTTATGTAAATTTAAACTACCTTGAAACAGTGAAGGGATGAGTTTATCCTATTAGGTTCTTAGCTTCTGACACCATCTACTTATTTTAGATCTGGACCTGAACTGAGCCTTCAAGGATCTTTCTATGTTTCCCATAAGACAGTCTATGAAGCCCTGATTTAATTCATTTAGGGGAAGGAACCCAAAACAATCCCTGCCTGCCATTTACTCATATCTTAATATAGAAGCAACTGTACATCAGAGACATACTAGACATGGACATGTATTAAATGCTGAAAAGACAAGACCAAACAAACAGCATCAGACTTCTCTTGTCACACCAATAAATACTTGACATATGTTTATTACCCAAACTGACAGTTTTAAGTCCGTTAACCTCTCCAAGGGCTCAAATTCTTTCTGTCCTCCATTGTCTCTCATATGGACTGGCTGTAACATTGCCAGAAAGCACACATGAGCATCTACAAGCAATGACTGTGCTACAGAGAAGAGTACAGAGAAGAGAGTCTTTACAACCCTCATTCAAGTGCTGTCAGCTCTTCCTCCTAACCTCCCTGCCTCCTGCTCTTTCTGGGCTATTTTTTGGTCCCTCCATCTCTTCGCTTCCTATGACATTCATTTCAGGATGGTTTTATTAAATACATTTCACAGGTTATTTGTACTCCATCAGGACTCAAAACTGCAGCCAGGACCTGTAGTTCTACACGCAGAGACCAAGAAATAACATAGAAAGGCCTCATTATGGCCCAGACTTCTGAGCGTGCCAGAAGTAAATGCTGAGAACAAAAGTGGGGAATGGGAGGATGATGAGCAGCAAGAAAAATAGTAATCTTAGCCCTGCAGTCATCTGGCCAGTATAAACCATTGCATTCCTCATTGTTGTCTCACTCTTTTGCCCTCGCTAATTTTCACTTTTTTTAAGTGCCACATTAGTACTTACCACGTTATCAAGTGTTCTTCCCTAACACAGTACACATTTTTTATTAGTCACACTTCGCAGCATATTTATAATTAAGATAATCTATATTTATAATTCATAATAATTTATAATTAAGAGCTAGTATGCATTACACTGTTAAAACAACAGGATTACAGGGAATAAACAATAGGGGTTCCATTTGTGGGCCAACTTTGTTGCTTAGTTTAAAATTTTAAAAAAATGTGATTAGGAGCGAGCACAATAATTCATTTATGCCAGCACTCCAAAATGGATATTGTAGTCTATGTGTTCAAATCCTAAAATGTAGGATCCTGTAGTTTGTTTTGGTAAATATTACTTTTTCTGACTCCTGTAGCAAAGAATTTGACAGCTCTTTGGCTATAGATTGGGGTGTCAGTGTGCTGCAGATGTCCAAAGTAAGCTCCAAAGACCATCCAGTCAGAGTAAATTTAACTACAAGATTGGAAGATTCTTAAGCAAAGGAGCCCCTTGGAAATGGGGCCCAGCAACATGTGTAGTAGCTTATAAGAGCCAAACCTGACACTTGTTATTTATGAGAGAGCTATGTAGTTATTCTTTCTGTCAGACTTGTTTGTGGAGTTGTAGGTTCCTGTTTTAATAACCTTGTTTTCCTTCTCCTTTTGTCTTCCTTGGCTGTGTTTTGGTAAGGTGGAGAAAGCATTGTTTTGAACTCAGGCACTCTTTATACTGTCCTTTATTCAACTCATAAAGAAACAGCAGAAGCACAAAGATCAAAATTCAAAAAATTCTCACCTAAGAATATAAACATATTTTTATACATCTCTCTCACCCTCTCATCTCAGATAAGTCAATAATTCCCAGGTTTATTCCTGGTGATTTAGCTGAGCAAGTTCTTCTCTTGCGAGGTCAAGAGAGTCATAGTTCTTTGGACCTATGGTAAAAGCAAAGGAAAGCAGCAGAAGGAAGAAATGTGCTCTTTTACAAATTTGATATTGCTTTAGGCACTCATAAAGTGTACGTGTAGCAAATATTAAATATTTATTATTTATAAGTGTGAGAGGTGTTGGAAAAAAAGATGTTTTTTCTGTCTTTTCTTTATGGTAAGAAAATAAAGAAAAATGATTGATCCACAATGCTTTGGGGAGCTCAGGGCACCATCTTCATATTTGTTTTCCCATTTCTGTACTTCTGCTGCTCTCAAAAAATAGTGACTTCAAAGATTATCTCTCGTTGTTTTTCTATTTAATATGATATGTATCATCTCCCCGCACTCTCATCTGTTTACTTCATAGACTGATGAAGTTAACTCCTGCTTAGGGTATAATTTCCCAGGGTATTTTTCCCACATTTGTGATCAGGATTTCAGAATCAGAGGATCACAGGATGGGTCAGGTTGGATCACTGTGGGTCATCTGGTCCAACCCCCCTGCCCAAGCAGGGCCATCCCAGATGGCACAGGATTACATCCAAACAAATGGGATATCTCCACTGAGGCAGACTCCACAGCCTCTGGGCAACCTCTTCCAGTGCTTGGTCATTGCCCAGTAAAGCATTTCTTCCTCATGTTCAGGTGAAATTCTCTGTGCATCAGTTTCTGCCTGTTGTCTCATGTCCTGCTGCCCAGCACCACTGAGCAGAGCCTGGTCCCTCCTCTGACCCCTCCCTGCAGACACTGACAGACACTGATGAGGTCCCCTCTCTGTTGTCCCTTCTCGAGGCTGAACAGGATCGATTGTCTCAGCCTTTCCTCATAATAGAGATGCTCCAGTCCCTTCATCACCTTTGTAGCTCTCTGCTGGACTCATTCCAGGAGCTCCACATCTCTGCTGTGCTCCAGAGACCAGAACTGAGCACAGACTGCAGGTGAGACCTCACTAGAGCTGAGTAGCAGGGCAGGATCATCTCCCTTGACCTTCTGGCAGTGCTCTTCCTACGGCATCCTAAGATTCTGTTGGGCCTCCTGGCCACAGGGGCACTGCTGGCTCATGGACAGCTTGTTGTCCACCAGGACCTCCAGGTCCTTCTCCACAGAGCTGCTTTCCAGCAGGTTGGACCCCAGCTTGTGCTGGTACCCGAGGTTCTTCCCCAGGTGCAGGACACTGCATTTGTCCTTTTAGAATTTCAAACTGTTCTTTTCTGTCCATCTTTCCAGCCTGTCGAGGCCCTTCTGAAGGGCTGTACAACACTCTGGGGTATCATCCACTCCTCCCTTCTTAATTGCCAGAAAGAGCACTAAAAGATGCATTTGCAGAAGGAATGATATTTCTGGGAAGTTCATTGAAGAAGTGGAGACCACAAGATCTGCTAGTTCACTTTCACTCAGTCAGTCTGCTCTCCTCCCATAGTGAAATATAAGCACTGGAAGAAAAAGCAAAAGTTTTAAGAAGGTGAATTTTTTTTCTTTCCAAGTCAAGGAGAAAATTGCTGAATGAGTGCAATGTACCTTGTGGGAGCCCAGTCATGGTCTTGAGTGTTCTAAGGCATTGCTATGGGTATAACACCATATACAAGTTTAGCTCTTGAACCTGACATTAAAAAACCGTCTTGTAGGTATCCCAGTTTACATGACTATAAAAGATAAGAGGTCTCCAACTAATTCTGATCAATGATTAATCCAAGATGTTCCTCCTCTCTCTCTTTCCAAAGATCACTGAACACGTCACTTGCCACACATTAATTCACTGTCTTGAAACACAAACACCACAGAGATAACTCCAGCTGTCTTGCAGCTTGACAAACCTCTAAGGACCTTTTGAAAATCATAATTTTTTGAAGATATCTTTAAAAGCAGTTTTAAATGTTTGCCCTAGTAATATTTATATAAAAATAGCTGGTAGCAAGGTCCAGCCAATAAATCATTAAGGCACTGACAGCACCAGGATAGGATTACAAGGTGAATAAGTTGTGAAACCTTTTAACTTTTTCAATTTTTGACTAAGAAAATGAAGAAAAAAAAAAAAAGTGTTATTTATTTCACAAGCTTAACTTGACATGATCTTACATCTTTCTTGTCATTATAAAAGCCCCATGCTTGTGCAAATATGAAAACAGTGGGCTACTGAGGTACTCATTTCATCCTAAAATCACAATTCTTATTTTTAGGCTGAAATATGTTTTAAACAAGGCATATCCTTTGCTTTACCTGCATAGGCTAATATCTAGGTTCCACAAAAATCTAGAGGGACAAGTTCAACTGTGGCTACTAAGGGTGACTGCTTGGTGGCAGTCGCTGGCACAAGAACTGCCCAGACTGTTAACTTAAGGGATCTGAGAGTTTCTTTGTTTCCCCAAGAGCGCATGACCAAATGAACTTTTGAGTAGTCATAGAGCAGCAGATTTTATGGAGTAGGAAATGTCATCATCCTTCTTATTTATGTTTATAATGACTATGTTGTGGATCTGTGTTTCAGGTTCCAAGTGCCTTGGTGGGCTGCAAAGCAGTACAAGGAAAATGGTGGTGATCTGTAATGTAGTTTCAGGAGATGAGGGTACTATTCCACTGATGTAACCATAACTCTGAAGGTGTCTGATAGCCTCTGTGCAGGGCAGCTGTTCACTCTCATCACGTGTGATATCCATGCTAGTGCATGTAAAACTGTCTCAAGTCTTGGCCAGTTGTGCTGCCCTCTGGCCTGTTCATGCATCTCCATTTCCACTGACTTTGAAATTCAATGCCAGATTTTTCCCGCAAAGTTTTCTAATGCCAAGGCAATTTTGACGTGCATTTCCACTCAACAGTCCTGTTATATTGTAGAGTGGGTGGGGTGTAGGATGCTGTGTTCCTGCCCCAATGTCCATTTTGAGCTAGTTTTCCTAAAATTATCACCCCAGTTTCAATGCTGACCAGCTTGCCATTTGCTTCTCTGTTACCCACTGCTGAGATGTGTGGCACCCCAGTACAGAGGCAAAGACACTGTGAGGCAGTGGCTTTGGACTTGAAGTTATGCATGAATTTGGCCAGCTGTCCCCTTGCCAATGAACATACCAATTTCTTTTCTCTCAGAGACAGGGAACAGAATGGTATATTCAGCTTCTAATTTGTATATGAGTTCTCCATCTGATTTAGCATATTTTACTATGGATCTAATACAAATATGATACTTTGTTTGTAACTTAGACCACATGGTTCTGTAAAATTTATTAATGCAATTGCCTTTCTGGACTAGAACCAAAGCAGGTAAATTCAACTGAAAACCTTTTAGTGACTTTAGTGGATTTTTGCATTTGTCAGATGAATGTTGAGGTGTTTGGGCATGATTTTTAATACCTCTGTGCATGGGGATACAGAAAGCTGCAACCACTCTGCTCCTACTCAAGGCAAAAAAGGGCATTAGTTGGGAAACACCACTTTGTATTCTGATCTGTGCACATATGTGGGACTTTATATCCAGCTTCCAAACAGTATGAAGGTCTCTGAGCTACACTGCTCTTGTGTAAGAGCAAAACTCTTCTGTAGTCTTAGTGAGACCAGAAACCTGATGTGGACACTGTAAGAACCCATAAGAATTACTTTCTAACAAAAGAAGTTAAGAAGCAACAAATTATGCTTTGGCTTGCAAGACAGGAGAGAGGAAGACGTTGACCCAGCCCCCTAAAGACTGCCCTATTTCTTCAGGTGCATGTGCTACAGATTATTAGGGTTTCCTAAACAGTCTTAATATCTGCGCAGATATTCTGTAACAAGGATAGTAAACCTAAGTCTGAACTGAATCATTTGTAATATTTAAAATAAAGAGCTAAAGGGAGAAATAAAATAATGGTTGTTGCTTTTTTTTTAAAAAAAATCTTCTCTAGGAATTGAGAACTTCACATTTTTGAGAGACGTCTTTACTACATGCTATATCTTTTTAAAATTGTTTTGAATTTCAGTACTCTGTAATGTTATAATTTCAGTGGTACTACTGTGGCTTTGGCCAGGTTTTCCTTTCAGAAATACATCTCTGTGTGCATGGTCTAGTGCCTGCTCTGCTGGTATACAGAGCATGTGTACTAGGTGGGATATGGATACTTACTAAGAGTCATCAGGTCTGCTGCTTCATTAGGCCTGATTCTGAGGAGTCCTAAAAATGTGCAAAAGTTCTTAAATTCTGTCCTGATAAAGTTTCCAGACAGAGCAAGAATAGCCAGAAAAATGCCTGCTCTAACTACATTGGAGAGCTGCCTCTTTCGTGTTTATATTCTAGTAAGCAATGAGCTCTATCAAATATTAGATGAACTATCTTCTTGGTAGAAGGAAGTAAATACTGACTTTTACACAATTTGAAAGTGAAAATACAACAGCTTATAGTCAGAGAAATCTGTCCATCTCCACCCATATCTGTGGAGCTATTCTGGATTTATAGTACAATTTTTCAGTTCTGAATAATTTTTCAGATCAGGCTCAAGACAGAGCAGTGATAAAGGGCATATACATAACTATAGATTAAGTGGAATGAACCAGGCTGTATTTCTCTATTCTAGTTACTAAAGGACCTTCCATAAAAAAAAGAGACAAATCTCATAGACATTGGGTGCAGGAAGTCCAGGGATTTTATTGAGAGGAGGTACCAATAAATTTTTTGCTATGTAACTCTAAGCTCGTTGTTTCATCTGAAACTGCCATAGCAACAAATGCCACCTCTATCTCTGCTTTGCAACCACATTTTCTAAGGTCACTTTGCTGCTGCCCAACACACAGATGACCAATAAGGATATAAATGTATGTCCCCTTCACATCAGCCATATTATATTTTGTAACATATTAGGTCAGATCCTTTGTAGATTTAAGTCAGGACAGCTCCTGGAATGCTCCATCAGCTGCAGAAAAACACTGCCTCTGACAGTGACCAAGAGTCTGGCCTTAGCACTTTACCTTATAGCACTATGAGGAGAAGGGACAGTTCTTGAAATAAGATTCCAGTGTTTATGTAGCTTGTGTTTTCCAAACCCTCCTTCAAAGTCATCAAGGCTTTCTTTTTCTCACTTTTCCAGAAGGAAGACAATGACTGAGTCTTCCTATTAATTCAAACCATTCTAACATTATATTTAACATTACAAACTATTTTTACTTTTTATTTTACATGGTGAAATAATATGTGTGTTTGTTCTCCCTTTGTCTACCACCAGGAAAAAATATTTTCAAAGGAAAGAAATAAACAAGTTGTGCCCATAAAAACTTCTCAGATCTTTAGGGCCTTCCTGATGTACTGTTAACAGAAATAATAGAAGCTTGCATCACGTGTATCATATCTGGTGAGACATCACCCTGTTTCTTGGATTAAGCCAATTTAAAATGTATTGAATGTTGCTTTGTCATATTTAGGTATCTTTCCTCAAGAATTCTGGTCAGTATCTTCCTAGAGTAAATTTTCTTTGATTTATTTCTGTTTCTGTACCAATCCCAGAGGTAAGCCATGCTATTTTCTGTTAAGAGAGCACCACTTGGATACACCTAATGTTGTCTTCTTTACATGCAGCAGAATGGCAGTTATTAGAGACTCATTCTTTAAATTTCTCTGACCAATAAACTCTATATATTTTCATCTTCTGTAGCCTGTAAGTTTGTCAAGGTCTCAGTTAACCAAATCTATTGTGTAATGCCTACGTGGCATATAATTAAGAGCCTAAAATATTTTCATCTTCATTTTTATAGATATTATATTAATATATACTGCTGAAAACCAGTACTGTAACCTTTCCTCTCACTGGTAATCTAATGCTGACTTCATGCAGAATTTAATTCTTAAACAGTTACTAATTTTTGTCCAGCCAAAAAGGCACAGCAGGAAGACAGTGTCTGCAGTGTTCTGTCTCTGCTCTGTTCCGACCAGCAGGAGCAGGGAGGTCATTCTTCCCCTGT
>VZTT01038823.1:1652-30323 GCA_013400855.1 Buphagus erythrorhynchus | reverse complement strand
AAGCCCTTACTAAGTATTAATAAAATTTTCCTTTTTTTTTTTTTTTCATTTCACAGATGACAGTTAAGGTTGGCTAAACCTTTGCAGCTGGAAATTAAAGAAAACAAATGTTATGAAATGGACTATTAAACTTTAAAATAATGGTAACAATAAAAGTATGCGCAGTTCTATTAAACAATACTTTTAAAAAAAATATTATCTTCTTCTTGTGCTTTATGCTTACGTTCACTGAAGCAATGCAATAGATCAGTGGACATAAAAAGGTGAGCAAGCCTTTAAAAACCAAAGCTAGGCAGAAAAAAAGATAATATTAAGCTGTTTTACTGAAGTTAATAAACCCTACATTCTGAGACAAATATCCTCAAGACGTTTGTTTAAACAAGCATTAAGTTTAGCAGTACTACACCATAACATGATACTCCAAATTAAACTTTTGCATCTCAAGTGACCTTTATTGGAGTTTTATAGTTCATAAATTCTTTACAATGGTGCTCTGTGGAGTAGTTTTAATAAATCTTGATTGTAATGTAAATGTTACAGCACGTACTTAAAATGGCATCTCCATTCCTAACAAACACAAGTGTGGAATGATTCCTCTATTCCACATGGAGAATTTTGGTTCAGTACTCATGAAATATTGGAAAACATTCCAGTAATGACAGGGAAAATACCAAAAGTAATCTAATTGTACTGGAGGAGAAAAACATCACTGATAAACATATTTATCAAAGTAGATGGAAAACATCCTGATTTCTCATGCACCAACAGGAAAATCTTCTGCCATTTGGAAAGCTCCTGAAGTACTTCAGGATAGCTGGATAGAGACAGGATTATGTTTTCCATTTTCTCTTTTAAGACTTGATTGCCTGGCAAAGTGTCAGATACATAGAACTGTAAACTGTGTGGCTGGTTTCACTTGCCCTAGTACACTGGGAGAAGTGCACATTGATAAAGTGTCTGCTCAGTCTCATTTAGCTGTTTAAAGTGATTTTTTTTTTCTTGGAAAGTGTAATTAAGTAATATACTGAAAGCACCCTGGTAATGTGTTAAACCACCTACTTTGATATTCATTTTTTTTCCTGCTGTATATGCTCCATGCTTTAATCCAGCTATTTATTCACTTAGTGGCTTCTTAACACCTTTTCATATATTGTAGTTACATTTTATAGAAAAATCATCAACTACGAGCCATCATTTTGAGGCAGCCTTGAAATCCTGTATTTTAAAAACTTCCATCTACTTAAGAGTTCGTTTAGAAATGTGTTTTCTCATTCTTATACATATAATTTAGTTTCTTGCATACATCTGAGAGCCTTTTCCAGTGTTCATAATTTTCACTTTTTTTCTTTCTTGATCTCAGCTCAAATTTTTATCCTCACTGTATTTTTGTCTTTTCTTCCTTTTCCCCAGATGGAAGGGCATGAAAAAAAAATATCCTTTCTCCTTCATACAGTCTGTTAAAGGTGTTTGTACTCAGATAAATTTAAGCATTTGAAAGAAAGTTTTCAAACTTTGCTTTCTCTGTAGATGTTGCTATTGAAAATAAGCCAAGTTTGAAAAAGTCTCCACATTTCTATGAATGTTAAATTATGGATTTTGAAGTCAGAACTCTAAGCTTTTACTTCTTTTAAGGATCTTATTCATAAAAAATGCACAAGTTAATGATGAATTAGTTAAAAGATAAGTACTGCCATGAATGTTCTGGTCCTTCCCTAAAATAAGCAAAATCTACAAGATCTGTAAAGCTCTGTCTGATTTTTTAGGGATGAATAGTGTGACTTTGAGAAGGTGTCATTACTGATCCATTAATTTGCTCCTATTGAACAATATATATGGTGCTTTGCAATGAAATAAAGATAATATATTGGACAGAGAGATACAATCAAACTAAAATCATAAATGTTAAGTCTGGTATAAATTATTATTACAGAAAAGCTATAAGAAAAAGATTTTTATAAGTGGTCCTGTAAGATGTATAATGCAATATTAATGAATCTGGGTTACAGACCCATTATTAGAAAAATTTTTTTTAGCAGTAGTTAAATGTTGATCCTCGAAGACTGTTTAATAATGAATGACAGATTCAAAATAAGGTCTATTTTTCCTGAGGATAGAAATATGCAGATCAAGGTATCTGAGCAATTTAAAGAAGACAGAGGTTAATAGTCTCTATAATTGCCAGAACCTGTGATGAGTACTTAAAGCAAACAATCAACTTGCAATATAGAGTATCTATAAATTACACCATGGTGTTAGAAGTGGGAGTTGTTCTGCTACATTGTTTTGATGATATCATCTATGATTACAGAATGTGAATTTTTTTCTATGTCCATACTTTACAATTACTCTGTAAACAGCTAAAGTCATCTGGAAGGATTGTGGACACACAGCAGAACATGACGTTTAATGAAGGTGAGACAATCAAACTATCCTTATTTTGTTTTCTACATGCATTTATAGTTTTTTTTGAGTCTTGTAAGGGGAATTTTTTGAAATTTGAAAGTTTCTGGTGCTGCACTTTTGATTTTAGGTTATGTTGAGTAAAATTTTTAACTGCATTGCCCTTAGAATTTAGTGTATTATACATGATGATAATGAATGCTAATCCATTGGTCTCAAGCATTTGATTAATACTTTCTGAAACAAGAATTGTATTGGATTTAGAAGTTAGAGGAAATTTTAAACTCTTTCAGCCTTCTTTGTTTTTTGTTATTTAGAGGGCATCATTCAGGGAAAGCTCAAGCGATATTGGATTCTGAATGTGCAAAGTGCTATAGCAAACGTTCTGGAAATCCCTTCAATCCTGAAACAGGGAGACAGAAGTGGGAATGGAGGCATGGAGAAGCATTTTTCTATGGACAATAAATATCACTTGAGTGTTCTGTTTAATCAGGGAAAAAATTAGTCAACTGGAGATTAACTACTACACCACTACAGTGATCAAGCTGGTTGGCCAAAACCACCCCAGAACACAGACTCTGAGATGCTTTGCCTTGTGCAAATTTGCATGGTTATGAACCAGTTTTAAAATAGTCTCTGAATTAGGAATACCCATAAAAATATGTATTTGGAAATGTTGATGTTGCAGCATTTTTCGTTGTGAATATCTTTCACACAGAAAAGCAAAACCCAAGCTGCACTGAGTAGGATTTTCTATGAAGAATCGTGCTGACTGAATGCCACATGCAAACTGAACAATGTCTGGTTAAGTCATCCTCTTCTCATTTCTAACCATCACTTGAAAAACATACATTCCAAAACACATGCAAAGATTTACAGTAAAAATAGATCACCTAGAATAATATGTGTTAGGCTTAAATATAAGCTCTTCCCAGCTTTAGTGACAGTCTGTTTTTACTCCCTAATAATGTGGAACTTGAGATGTGCAGGGTGGCAAATTTTACCTGGCTAATAGGAAATAATTGTTCAACTTCATATGGAAAAATGTTTTGGAACAGGCTGTTATGAACTTATCTTCTTGGTAGCAGAAATTGGTTTTATCTCCCATCAGCAGAGAAATAGCTCAAGAAAGAGTCATCTGAGTGTTCAAATAGAACTGAACTCAAACAATATGAACATAGCTTTCTGAAGAATAATGACAATGTCAATGGAAGAAGAAAAAAAGTCCACTTCCAGTCCAGTTTTCTACTTCTTGCTTCTATCTTATAAGTAGGATGCAGCATCATGTCCTTCCTTAAAGAGAATATCTGTTGTTTGCTTTTAAAATTATTTTGGCACATATTTTAAAATAAAAAATGAGAAAGAAACCAAGGATTTTAAATAAATGTTTTTTGACTTTTGCATATCAACAGAATTTAGTTAGTAGAAGTTCTTCCCATGTGAAAAATATTGGACACTGGAAAACTAGGCCCTAACTCCTACCTTCCTTAGTTAAACAAGGAGATGCACATCCATGAGCAGCAACAGAGAAGTCAATTACCTATGAATAATTTCATTCGTGTATAGATGTTCCACTAGAGACTTGAGGTTACATAACTCTAGGAAATCTGTCCAGGTTTGACACACATTCCAAAACACACGCTATATCCTTCACTTCATCATAAAATTTGCAAAAGTCCACTGGAGTTGCACATAAATATTGCATTACTGTGTTTTAACTGGGTACTCCATATTTATTGTGACAAGGGGATAATGCAACTTGCTCTGCATAAAAACTGCTCCTGACTACATTTCAAGTTTCCTTTTTCTTCTACCCTAAGAGATTTCCAAAACTAAGTTCCTCCAAGCACAGTCTTAATTCAGAGCTCAGTTTCTGCGAGCTCAGGGTAGGCTTGTGCTTATTTTTCTTGCGATTTTTGAGCACTGAAAAGCTGGATGTGCTGAAAAGGGTTGCATTTTTTAAAACATGATCTTGAAGTATAGAAAAGATTGCTGCAGAGAGGAAAGGGATAAACTGCTTTCCATATCTGAAATGCATGTGACAAAAAATAAATTAAAACAAGGTAGATTAAGGCTGACATACCTCAGAAGACTTTCTATCTTTAAGGACCATATTGCTTTGGGAAAGTGTGGAAGCACCATGACTGGATGTTAGACAGTATCTGTCAGGCATGAACGAGGTGCACTTGATTTTGGCTTGAGGAAAGAAATGGAGTAGATAATTTCCTAATGTTCCTGCCAGCTGTGTTTTCTATTATTCTCAGTGACTAGACATTAGAAAGAAATCATGTGTGATTTATCTATGTGCCAATGGATGCACTAGTTTCGTTCCATTTCAGTGATTAATTGTTTTAATGCAAGGCTCCCAAAACTTTATAATAAAGCTGGTAAGACTTTTGCACAGCCAAGAAGTTGTTAACATCTGTCATCCAATCCCACTTTAAAACAGGTTTCAACCAAACGCTTCTAATAAAACTTTTTCAAGTTTCTCACATAAATTAATTAAAAAATAAAATCAGATTTTTTTTGATAGGTGCAATAATCCCTCATTTACGTGTCAAATTCAATTTTGTGTTTCCTTTCAGATTTGAAAAAAAATTATTTATGAATGCTACTGTCACTGTAGATAGCAGCTTCTCAAGAGACTGATAATAACAGACATGTACAAGTATAGTAAAATACTGTACCTCATTTATGAGTGAATAGCTTGTTGACTCAAGATGGGACAAGGCTATTTTTCTAAATAAGATTGTATAACAGTGTCACTCCTTTTGTAATATTTTAGATTTTTTAAAAGCTTTTGAATATTTTTTTCTGATACAATAAAACTCATTTTTTCATTTATTCATTTGTAGAACTTGCACAACATCAAAGTTTCTATCAAAGTAGCATACATTTACCTGGATAATTAATTTGCAAAAGGGAGGATCTGGTCCAACAATCAAATTAAACAAAGAGGTAAACCTAAGTAATTCTGGAAGGGATGGAAGGAGGGAAATGAGTGATAATTCAAATTTGCAAGGCAAATTCATGGCAAATGACAACTGAAGGTTACAGTAACCTTGAAGAAAATTACTCATACAAGCATATATTATAAGGATATTTTTCCTTCGTTGTTTCCCTGTCAAATAGTGGAAATGTTCCACTTTTCAGGGAATGTTTCTGTGGACAATACAAGGTAAGCCTATACATAGGTTCTGGTAGGTGCCCTCTGTAGTACTGGGGTACCAACACAATTTTTTTTTTCATTCAAACTCTGATCTTCTCATTTTTATCTTCTAGATTTGAACATCCATTACAGAATGAGTCTTCTTTTTTTTTTTACTGTTAATTTATTCCTAAGTCATAGAATTAAGAACTAAATCGATGTTAAGTGTAATTGCAGCACTTCCTGGAAGAAGGTGTGTCTCTAAAGAACCTTGCATTTTCCAACAAGGAAAACTGGAGGTTGCAGTTGATTGGAGAGATGTGAAGATTATACCATTTCTGTTGCTTGCTCTCATATCAGGAATAGTGTATTAATGGCTGCGAGATGCAGAGTCATGGGCTGTAGGAACTACTAGCACAGATTTTACTTTGCTAGCTGGATCTTTATATTGGCTTTGTGTGGCAAGGTTTTGGTAGTGGAGGGCTACAGAAGTGGTCCTTCAGAGGAGCTGCCAGAAGCTTCCCCTGTGTCCAACAGAGCCATTCCCTGGCAGCTCCAGATTGGCCCCATCAGCCATGGTAGGCAATATGTGAGGGCAGAAATTCCTCTGCAGCCTGTGGCTAACACCATGGTGAGGCAGCTGTGCCCTGATGCCCGTGGAGATCCATTGGGAAGCACCTGGAGCCCCTGAAGGGCCCCATGCTGGAGCAGGTGGATACCCAAAAGAGGCTGTGTCCCTTGGGGCAGCCCACTCTGGAGCAGGCTTCTGGCAGGACCCATGGAGACATGGAGAGAGGGCTCCACACTGCAGCAGGTTTGCTGCAGGACTTGTGATCCAGCAGGGAACCAACACTGGAGCAGCCTGTGCCTGAAGGACTGCAGTCAGAAAAATATTCTAGAAAAATTGAATTACTTGAGAAGGTTTGCTTAGGCATTTTGAATTGATTCTTACTCTCCTTTGGATGAGAGAGCACCAACAGAGGTGTGCATGCAGAAACTTCAGAGGTAGGTCCTTTGGAATGGTATCTCCAGGAACACAATTCTCACACTAGAAACTCTGAAACATGCAACACCTAGACACTGATTTGTTTTCGAGTGTGACAGAAGGATTTCAGTTCGTGGATGGCAGGTATCTTTTCCCAGCTGTCACTGTGTTAGACTAATGACTTCACTGTCTCCTGCAGTACAGATTTATGGCCATATGACTGGTTCTAGATGTATCAAACAGAACTGTCCTTGGCTCTAAAAAGAGCACTGCAGAGCAGCAAAAAGCTGCTGGAATGGACCTGGCTATAGGAGGAACAGCAACAGATAATTGTTTCTTTTATCTTATGTTTTTTTGAAGAGAAGTATAGTGCCTCCCTTTGAGAGACAAAAGATCAGCATTCAACTTGTGCCAGGTGAAGCCTGAGCTGTTTAGAGGTAGATTAGAATTACTCAGGGAACAGGACTGTATCCACTGTATTTGAGCTGCATTGCTGGACTGGGGGGAAAATAATAGTACTGAGCAATTATTAATCAGCTCGTAATCCTCACCCAGCAGAGACTGTCTTGTCGCTGCCTAACATGCAAAAGTGTAAATATGGAGTTTCAGAAGACTTATTCACTGTAAAGATGCATTTCTACCAACTGTCAGGCAGTGACTTATTCTGCACTGCATGTATTCCAGACTCAACATTTTCCTTGCCTAAACTATTGTCTATTTTCTACACATAAACTTGCCCCAGTTTTTTCATGCTCAATTATAATCTTTTTTATAGGTAGTAAATTTTAATCCTATATAAAAATATCACCTTAAATTATTATTCTCATTTTTATCCAGCTGCAGAAAAAATGATGAGAAAAATAAATCAATGTCTGATAATATACTATAAATCTTGGGGGATTTCTGGTGGGTTTAAGAATGTCCTTGTAAAATAATGTTCTGATTGCACAGAGAAATGTCAGCCTTGGTAAATTTTCTGAATAAAAGTGGCCAATTGATGTTAAGATAGTTATTCCTGAGGTCACCTTGAAAGCTGTGCTGGAAACAGGCTCAGTCCCAGTCTCACACTAAAAGCCAAGAAAGTAGAGATATTTAAACATGCCTTTCTTCTCTTTCTTTTGTTGTTGTTTTTTTTTTATTTTTGTTTTGTTTTTTTTGTGGGGTTTGTTTGTTTGTTTTGGTTTTGTTTTTTTTTGTTTTTTTATTATTATTATTTGAGGGAGGTTTTGGTGTGGGTTTTTTTTTCTTGTTTTCTTTGGTTGGTCTTGATTGTTTGTTTTGTTTCTTTTTTAAAGGAAAACACCAAAGGGTGGATTTTGACTTCAATATGTACTATAAGATCTTGATAAATTATACTTTCTTAGTGTAACCTTAGGCCTGTCAGTCAGACAGAATTGCTGCTTCAGGCCCTAAGGTGAAAACAGTTAGGTTCTGTGAAGGACTTGAAATATGCAAATAAAAAGTATCAGATCAAAATATTAGTAGGTTTGAAACGGGGGGACAGTGGCAGAACACTGTTGGTGTTAGATGAATGCAGAAAACTTATCATGAAGGTCAAAATTGCAAGCTTTTGCTACCCAGCTATGGAATAAGGATTCAGGTCTCCTCTCCTTGCCTCTATTGCATCTGTGCTGCCGTGGGTTTATCTAAATATGATTCAAGCCAACTTCTCTTTCTAAACCAAATATATAACTGATGGTGAAAAAAATGAAAATCCTTAGTATTTCTACTGAAGTATCCTTATCAAATCAGAACCTCTTTCACTAATCTTAAGAAATCATGCCTACAGAGATGAAAACTTCTTCCTACCATTTTCCCTAGCAAATATGCTCTTTGAAGAAGCTTCAGAGCAAATCTGAGTGCTGTCTTTGTGCATAAGATTCTTCAATCAGATAAGAAATTACAGAGCAGTTTTAAGAAATATTTCTACATTTTTCAGTATGAAGATGTACAAACCCCTCTTGTTATTGTCTGTTCTGATCATGGATCAATATCTGTTTCTTCATATGGCCACATAAAGAAAACAGAGTATGTTTTACATGTAATCATTGTAGTTCCATAATATGCATGTAAGAAAAAGGAGGTTTATGTGATTCCTCCACCACAGTCTTATTGTTTCCATTAAGCCTTGAAAAGTGAAGATAAAGCAGTGCAAAATAAAAAGATGACTAATGCTACCAGAGAAAATGTGACCTTTTCTCACTGCACGAAGAATATTTATGGTATTCAGAGTGACAGAAACAGAATAGTAAATGTGGACAAAATAAGATGTAGCTCACCTTCGTACGCCGAGATAAGATCAAGCAGACATAGACCAGCACCATCTATTGTTGATACCATGTTTTACCACAACAGAAAATTACAATAAAATATCAAAACCTTTGAACACTGTCCACAAAAAGTGCTTTCTGTCCTGGAGAATTTTTTTTCTAGAATCAAAATCAAAAATATTTTTGTATGTTGGGAAAATAGATCTACTCTTTGTCTCTTTTAACCAAATGGTCATCTGTAGTATACCTAACTAAATGTCCTCCCCAATTTTTATGGTACCTAAACTTTTTCATTTCTTTACTCACAAATCACATCTTGCTCATTTTACCTGAATTTGGTTGCAGCTTCATGGCACAGTATTCTACCTGATGAAGATTTGGGCTGTTTCTCCTTTGTCCACAAAGCCAGGTTGTTAAGGAAACTTCCCAGTCTGGCCATTCACGATGCTCTCAATCAGTCACTCCCAACAGCACAGACTTGCACTGCTGTGACCAACTCCCTTCACAGCAGGCGGCTCCATTGGGTCCCCACCTGACCCCCACACCCTGCTCACACAGTCAGACCAGGTTTCCCACAGCAGAGTCTCAGGAACCTTGCTCCATAAAACAATTTATTCACGGTGCAGGAGCACAGAAAGAGCCTGAGCTGGTGCCTCTGAGGAGGGACCCCCAACAAAGGCACCCCTGGGCTTTTATCCCCTCAATCCAAACCCTGCAGAAGTCTCGCTCTTCCTCCTGAGCTCTCTGCTCTTGCTGTATCTCCTGCATCCATCCACCTGGCTGGTACCACCAGTTTTCTTGCCTTTTGTTAACCAGTGTTAGCAGTTCATGGCCTTTTGTCTCAGGCTCCTGCCCAGAGCTCAAACTGCAGCTTGCAAACAGAGCTACCTACACCAGATGTACTCCTCAACACTGGTAACTTGCCCAAGAGAATGAAATTAATATGATCAGCTCTTAGGAAAACCAAGAAGCTACTACTATCTAAACTTCTAGATATTTTAGAATTCAAAAATTCAATTGAGGAAATGAAGAACGATCAATATGTGCATTTAAGTGAATTTCTATGTGAATGGAAACTACTATAACTATACCATAGTGTCTAATTTTTTTCTTTTTTAATGCAAGGTTTGTTTTATTTTGGACATTAGAGGAAAATATGAGGGAATAGTTATGGTTAGTTAGAGATCAGGAACTAATAAAGCTTATGTTTTGTAAAGTTATTTTCTTAGTGAGAAATTGGTTATTTTACTTTCATATTCTTCAACATATCTCTCCTTTATGGTGTTATTTCCTGGTTAAAATTGAATTTATTAAAGATTTTGCTCCAGAGAGTTTCTACAGATACAATTTTATTTCTTTGTTATCAGAAAGTCTTGAGAAGAGATACAATTGAATACCTCAATCTTTTTTGAGTCTTTCTTAATCTTCTCTACTTCACTGTTAAGCAGCTAGCCTATGTTTTGATTTTCTCTTTCTGCATTTAGTGAACCTTATCTTGTTTCCTTTTATGTCACTGTGCTTTTTTGATCTTATCCCTAAGGGTCTTGAGCTGTTCTTTTATATTCACGTTAAAACCTATAATCTTCTTTCCACTTTTTGTTTGATTCTTTTTGAATTTTCAGGTCGCTGGAGAAATTCTGATGTCTCTACAATAGTTTCTTACTATTCTGCCATTCCTTGCTTCACTTGCAAATAGCCTACCACTATGCATTATATACCTTCTCTTTCAGTAACTTCCAGCAGTGCTGTACTCCTGTGCCCTTTAACTATTTTCTCTTCCCAGTGGGCCATCTCCTGTTCTCCAGGAAAAGGTGTAGTTTGCCTTCTCCCTCAGTCATCACTTTCCTGCTTTTTTACCTTCATACTTCATTACTTCTCACATCTTTTCTGTAATCTTTCACAATTTTATTTTCTCATTGTACCTTTTGTTTGCGTGTGCTATCATTTTAGTTAGTTGAAACAAGATCTTAAAAAGGAGCATTCTTTAATCTCTAAAACAAAAATTGCCAGCAAAATATTCTATGCACTTACTGTGTCATCCTACTTTGCCCTTCAGGTATCTCTAAATGATTACAATCTCCTTTTGTTACAAGGCTTTAATTAAAAAGAAAAAAAAAAGTTAACCATTTTTTCTTCTAGCTTATGTGGAATATGTGAATTCTGCTCTGCAGTTATGATCCTCTTATAAAAGAAAATAATCTAGCCAAATTCTCTCCTTTCCACGAACTTGTGAAAAATACACCTTTAATACAGGGTACACCTTTCTCTCTTGTTCTTACATCTGTCATTCCTAAGGAGATTGTATCTCTCTATCAGTAATGAGCATCTGTGGTTTAGCTCAGCAAATTTCTAGGATGACATTTTCATTATGTTTTGGCTGTGTTTTAACAAATAGTTCTCTCTACATGCATACATATTGGGACAGCTGTGTAATAACATCCCAAGGGCTGATTTCTTACTTGACCCTCTCATGACTGTGATTCACCTCTGCCTAAATTTAGACAAGAAATGGGCTTTTGTGTTTGATTTCTTTTCCTCTGTCTTCACTTCTGAGATTTTATCACAGATCTAGGCTATTTTGAAATCTCCTCCCTTGTGTGCACTCAAAGATCTTCCTTTTCTTTTCACAGCCCTTATAAACCCTTTTTTTGCTGCCTCCTCTGTGTAATGCCATGCCAGACATCATGACACCTATTTACTTTCATTAGTTGTTTGAAATGTTCATCGCCAAGTCATCTGTCTCCATCTCCCTCTATGATCTTTATCACACTTAGCTGCTATATTCTGTTCCTCCACTCTGCTGTCAGATTCTTGAAGTCTCTTTTATACCGCATAGGATTCAATGTAACTGTAGCAGGTGCATCTAAATAAGTAGCATGGTGAAGTAATCCAGAGGGATAGGGATACCTTGCTTGTCTTTCTAAAATAGCCTTTTATTATGGGTACAAGCAGGAGCATGTTCCTGAAACAATGTGTAGTCTGCACTTTAAGGTAGCCAAGATCAGGACCTTCCAAAAGACCTCTAGGTAATGATTTTTCTTTGCAAATGATCTTAGGTGCCAGCACAGGCAAGAAGCGATCTAGGATTGATGTTCCTATTTCAGACTGTTCCACATGTGGGCACGTTTTCTTTCAAGAGGAGGTAATAATAGAAAACTAAGAATAGAATGAGTCAGAACAAAATTAAAATATAACCTTGACTTTCTTGCCTCTTAGTCCTTCAGGAAATCACTTGTGGATTGTACAGATTGCTGGGTATTTTGTACGTTCATTTACTTTGAGTCCTTTTTGGGAAGCAGAAGTCATTATGTCTTTTCTGTTTCAGAGAGGCAGCTCTCTGAGTCCAACCCTGGAAGCACAACCTCAGGAGAGAATAGACCTCTGGGGCAGGATAATTAGAGGATTTGTAGTATGCCTTTCTCTTCTTTCTATATTCAGTTTCTGTTTCTCACAGTGTTTGGCCATTGGTCTTCTAGAACCGTGTACCGGGTACAATAAAGAAGACAGATGTGGGCCAAGAAGAGCAGGGTTTTTAAATGCATAATTCTGCAGCTGTACAATTTTTTCAGTTTCTTGTGTTTTGGTTTGGGTTTGATTTGATTTTTTTACTGAGTATACCACATCAGGGTATTTTTAATTGCAATGAATAAAAAATTCTCTTTTTTCTAATGTGTAGTCCTATATTTGATTAGGTATTGTATTTGGCAATGTTTACCTTACTATGGTCATATGTTATTCTGACTGTTAAGGTTGCCAGCAAACTCAGTACTTTCAATCTTAATTTCATAAGCCCCATTTCTTTGCAGGTGTGTAACCTCATCACAATACTTTTCTTCAGGCAAAAAGTTCTCTAATATTCTCACCACAAAACCTTTTATTTATTTTAATTAAAATAAACCATCAATTTAATTTTTAAATGTTTTTTATATTAACCATACCAAACTAGAGATCAATTATCTTTGCTTTCTTTGAAGGTTTTGTAATTTTCTAAAAGTCAGTAAAAAAGCAAAACCAGAAAGTGGTTCAAATGAGTAGTTTAAGCATATTCAACAGATATTTTAACATTTGTCATTACTTCCATGTTTATAATGCATTATCTCATGCTAATTGGACTATTTTCATAAAAATTATTCTTTTTAATATATTATGGTACTGTTATTCATGCTAATTTTGATGATATAATTTGACCCATACAGCAACCAACCTTTCTAGGGCATTTCAGAAGTTGTCACAGCTGTCTAAAAGTGAACTGTGCAGTTTAAAGTGAGCATTTTCAAGAATCAGACCCTACAAGAGAGAGTGCTGACTATATATTTTGTTCCTAACTACCTAGTGCATGACAGGGGCAGAGCAATCACACTGAGCAGCACCTGGGGTACAGTTTGCCTCTGTTACTTGCCCTGCCACCTGCTTACAGAGAAACCTGCTCCCTGAGAGTGGCAGTGTCTGGTTCCTAATTGCCAGTAATGCCTTAGCTCCTTCTGCTTGTTTCCAGCCCAGATGCAGTCAACATTACTGCCAGTGTTAGAAGTATTATAAAATCTCCATTATAATTCCTCTTTAATTAGCATCCTATTATCTTAAATTGCTTCAACAATTTTTTTCTCTAAATCTCCTCCATTCTTTCAGTAATACCATACTTTTTTTTTTTTTTTGTAAAATTGCCTCAGTATTTCCCCACTGGTTGGATCTACTACATTTCTTTTTTTTACTTTGTCTTTTAATAGCTTATTCAAAAAGATAGAAATGCTCAGTGGGCTCCTGGTAGAGTGCAGTAATATCAGTGTTTGTGTTCTCAGAGCTTTTCTTTCTCTGGAGCATAATGGTTGAACTAAGTCTTGTGGTGAAGAGCAAACCCACTGGGCTAATGGCAATAAACTTGAAAACAGTGAGAGGCTTGTTCACTCAGGTTCAATGAGTGAATAGCTCTGCTCAGCTCTAATTAGGACCCCAGTTCTCAATAGGTAATTAAATATCAGTTTGGTTATCCAAGTGAAGGGATTAAGGTGAAAATCTACCATTCACATTTATAGCAGAATAAAAAGTCCTGAATTTCAGTTGGTTGACTTGCACTATAATGAACTCTGTCAGAAATACCTTCAAATGTGCCTATGTGAGACAGAAAACTGAAATGTAGCACACTGCCTGCAAGGAATCTCTCATGGCAATGACGTGGTCACTGAATAAGCTAAGGCTGACATTTTGTCTTTGAGGAAGAAATCCATTAGCCTCTGGAAGAAAGAGCATTATTGTGAGTCAATAAAAATAAAATTAGTGCCATCATTTCAGCTGGTAGTTTGTTTTGACACCCCTCCCTCACTTGCTCACCCTTAGTTATTTCATGGACAGCTGAATGAACACTGCAATATATATTTGTACTTTAAGGACTGTTATTCAGATAGAAGGGAATGTTTAATTTTAGTAATCTAATCACCTAAAGCAGGTACCTTGGATTCGCATATTTTATGAGGTTTTAAACCTGTGAAATACTGTTGGCNTTCTGACGATGCTAATATTGACATAGAAATATAGTTCAGACAAACATTGCAGAATATAAGGCTAGCGAGGTCCAGAAAAGAAATTCAAACTTGAGGATCATTTTCAGTATTTTAGAATTATGCAGTAGTAAGTATTTCTTACTGTTCTCCAAAGCAGGATTTCATATGCTCTGTTGTTTAAAGGATACAAAGCTGTTTGTGTCCTATTCCAGAATAAATGTTTAATGATTGTCCTGGTTTTGCTGAAAATTAGGAAGGAGAATGGAATTTTGTACGTGCCAAAAAGTGATTGCTAAGGACAGAGGAAAACCTGAAACAGGTCATTGCCTCAGGCAGTACATTCTCCCAGATATGCTCATGTGCTCATACTTTTACTCTTCCCACATGTCTGTATGAAAAGCAAACACTGTTTCTACAGAACCTTCCTTCCATTTTATTCCAGTCCCTTAAAAAAATTCAGTTAAAGTAAATGTAACTTTTTTTCCTTCCACATCAGTACATGGGCTAAATGAGACAGTGCATAAGGTTTTTCCCCCAGGTTTTCAAGATCTGGACTTCATTAATTTCAAGAACAGAAAGGGTGGTTGTAACCTAACCTGTTTTCTTTGTTACACTGACATTCCTAGTTCCAAGTTCATTCAGTAATTCATTGTAAAGGGTGACTGACATTGTAAAAAGTCCCCTACTGAAATTATGCCTGCCTACCTCCTAATCCCTTGCAACTTCTTAAAGATTTCTGCACATACTCTACTATAAGCTAAAATTAAATTACAAATATTTTCAATAATGTGTTTTCTCTGTAAGCACAAATCTGTGTAAATATTGAGTATAGAGTTTTCCTATATGATTAAAAAATATTGAAGTATGTGTTTTATTTATATTCTGTAGGAGAGAAATGGTACTATAAGTCTTACCCTCTTTTGCGAGCTGATCATGTCAAACTTCTAGATCGAGTGTTTTTATTCCTACAGTTTCCAATTACTACAAGTTTCTAATAGACCACAACAGCCAATTATTTAATTATTTTGTAACATACACTTTATTAAAATGATTATTTCATCAATCACATGCCACATAATTAATCAAATGTAATTGACCAAATTAATTCACATTTAATTAATTTGAAACAGAAGGTACTGCTTGAAAAATGATCTTTTAATGCATGGAATGGGATCTCCTGGCTTTTGACCATAGTTTGATACTGTTCATATTTGAATTCTTCACAAAAATATGTGAAGCTTCACCTTAGAGGTGAAGATCAACAGCTGAGGTAATGTGATGAAGCCATTCTCAATATCCAACAGAAAAAAACCCTGCCTGTGTTGTCCAAACAGCATTTTGAAATATGGATAATGCTGTCTGAATCTGGGTAATCTGCAGACACCTTTGGCACATCTAGTTTTAATATCAGACTAGACCTTTGATGTGAACATTAGGAAAGGTGATTAAAGGCTTCCTGTGACCAGGAACACAGGAGAGCATAGCTGGTAGGGAACCCCTAACTGCACAGGCCCTGCCCCACCTCCTCCTCCCAGGGCTGTTCCAGGGGAGCCCAAATCCCAAGACCTAGGGTGATACCCATGAAGAGGATTTATCAGAAAACTCTCTGGGTCACCTTTTGGAGTGTTGGCAGTCTTTGGATAGAGGTATGGCACTGACTATGGGGTGTGGGATAAAACACCTTGGAATTGTAGATTTCTTACAGGGTGTTTAGGGGAAGCATCAAAGGTGGGAAAAGGGAGGGATCAAGATGGTTTGAAAAGGAAATGTAAAGGAAAAAGAAAGGGAAAAAGGTGATAAAAGGGGTTGATTGCATGTAAGCAGATTGCCAGTCAGTACACCTGTGTGGCTGTGTTCTGCCCTGATCCCTCCAGACTGTTATGTCTTCTCATTTAATGCCACTTCTAGCTGATTTTCTGGCAACAGGACTCTATTCTGTGTGTGTATGGATGTCCCAGTGCCAGCAATGGGAGTTAGTCACAGCCCTGAGTGCCAGCACCCAGAGGCTCCAGAGACCGTGCATGTTGTGTGGGTAGGCACACCAGGGTGTGATCACAGCCAAAATCCAGCTAGACTAACTAGCAAATGGGGAAGGAGATTTTGGTGTCAATATGGCAGGTATCACAAGTCTGGGCTGGAAGGTGGAGAGATCAAAGAGTCTTGATTCCACTACTGGAGGAGCAAGGAGGTTCAGACCAGCAACTGGAGAGTCCATGGTCCTTGGAGGGTGGCTGCTGGTAAATTTATGGATCTGGACCAGCTACTGGGGGCATTTCTCTATAGAAGGCAACTGAGGGACTGGAGGACCCAAGGGCCAGCTATATAATCTGTTGGGTGTCTGTGAGAGACTGGAGGAAATTACTGTCTCAAAACATTTCACGTGTGTGTGTGTGGGAAGGAATATTTTGGGTCTAGCCTTTGGTGAGGTGATGCACTGTCCTAAACATCCCACCACTCCCTGGGGCCAGTATCCCAACACTGCAGGAGCTGCCAATCCCTGGCACACCAGAGACCATGCTCCACACCTGGCCCTGGAGCCCCTAACCCAGCTCCTGAGTGGTTGGATAACTGAAAGTCCACCTGGGGAAGGGCCCAGGAAGGCCAAAGGGTACTTAAGCAAAGCATGAGGTAAGTATGTGTCTTGACTGTATCTCCTCTTAGAATTTGCATCATCTGGAACAATGATGAAACCAAGAGTAGTAGGTACATTTTCTCTTTTCTCTATTGCTCTCTCTTTTTCTTCTTTTAATTCCCTCTTAAGTCTGACTAATTTAAAATCAGATGGGCTTGGATTATGCTTAAGATGAATGGGCTAAGTTAACTCTTTGTGAAATGATTTATGTTGATTGAACATTGCTTCAAACTTTTGCCAAAGTTCCCTGATTTTCTGAAGTTTGCCAGTAAAATTTCTGTTTTGTCTTGAGGAATATAGTTTTGGTATTTCTCCCTTGCTTCTGACCCAGGATACATTAGTAAAAAGTAAGCTTGTTTAAGAGACTCTTCAAGTGTGTTCTGGGCCTTACAATGTCTGAGACCAGGTGCTGGGCAGGCCCATAGTGTGGGCACCTGTGTGTAGGTCTGAGTACCAGCATGGGGAGTGGGGCTGTCCCTTGGGCTCACATCTCCAGGTACCCATAACTGGGAGGACCAGGGGTCCAGGGTAGGTTATGTGTCATTGGCCAGCTACTTGAGGGATTCATACTCTAATGGGCTTTCCTCCTGATCAACCAGAAAAAGCAACAGGATGAGGTCATTAGTGCTGATTTTGCTAGTGCTGAGTGTGTGTGTGTCTGTGGTGACCTGTGCAGCTGGCTGTGCTTGTGCATACTGTTTTTACTGTTGGATTCGACAATCTTAAAGTTGCTTTCCAACCTAAATTATTCTAAGTGCATGTGTGTGTACGTGTGTGTCTGTGAGGAATTCAGTCTTGCTACTTGCTGGACCTGTGGATGTGTGGCTGTGGCAGCCTGGCCTCCATTGGGGTACTGGATTTGGCAACTCCTAACAAATAAGATTCCTTTTTGAGGGAAAGCTCTCCTTCGTCTTTCTGCTTATTACCTTCCATAATTCCACTTTCTTAGTCTTGTGGCTTTTGTACCAGCAATCTTCTTCAGCTAAATAGTCCTCTGTAGTTCTTTGCAGAAGTCTAGAGGGAATAGCTTTGTTAATGAGGCCCTTAAACCAAGTGTTAGATTAATCAGAGGAAGATGTTGTACTTGGTGTACTAAATAAGACTATGGCCTTAATTTCACCTATTCCAGATTTTAGAGTGAATGTTCCTTTTTGCTGTAACTCTGTCCTGAGCCCCAAGCTGTTAACCTCAATTGATGTCTTTGAAAGAAAGGCCAAATCTCAAAGTCTCAAAGAGCAGTGTATGCAATTTATGTACATTGTCTATTTTAAGGTACACTTGTTACCCAAGAACCACTGAGCTTCATTTATTTCAGGAGTTAGCCAGATTACTGAATAAGTGTAAGTAAATGTTACATAACTGTGCTGTATTCTTACATGAAAGACACACCTGAATGAAATATGGATTTCTTAAAAAAAATAAAAGGATGGAGGTGGAGGATGGGGGAGAAGATAAGGCAGGCTAGTTTAGTTGTATCCTATTAAATACAGGAAACAATGACCAAGAAACATCAATTAGTTATTTCTTCTGTTCCTGTTTAATCACACAAAGGACCCATTCCTCTCCTCCTCACATTACTTGAAAAAAGTGACACTAAATCAGACAAATGTAGGTTCTGTGGCTCAGCAGGTGATAATTGAACCCTTACAGATTAGAAGTGCTCTTGTGCCCTTTTGCTTTGGGCACAACTCCATTTCAGAATTCATTTTTTTCCCAAATTTAGAAAAAAAAATTACTTGCATTACAAGCTTGCCATGTAATTTGAAATTGCATGGGATGGATGCTAAATGGAATCTGATTAAATATGAAGACCATGAGTTCAGCTGAGGAGTAGTAATAATGAAGAGACTAAAAATGAAGTGGAAACCCAGAAGGCATAAACTAAAAACTGTGATGTGTACCTGAATCTGATCCCCAAAATGAGATAAAAATTGACCAAGAGATACTTTTAGACGTGTGTATATATCTGAATAAAATAATAACAGTACTCCTCTTCACCACAGCTTGAGTTTTATCTACCTGCTCTTTCTGACAGGCTTTGCCTGCTTCTCTTTTTCTTCATTATAGTACTTTCATACTTTATGCTTTTCACTCTAAGTGTAAATGTGAGCTGTTATTCCTAATACTGTCTGCAATTCTACTGAAGAAAAGGAAACTTAGAATATCTAAGAATTGTTGCATTCTTATACACGGATACTGCTGATCCATGAAAAGGGTAAACAAAAACAGCTTTATTGCTGGTTTGCACAAAGGTCTCAGTGTAGTTATAATCAAGTTTTGTTATTAGCACATTCAGAACATTTTGCATTCAAACAGTGTTTTTTAATTCTTTTTATATTAAAAGTCAACCAGGAAAACAATCTGTGTCAAAGTAAACTGGTGCAGAACAGAGAAAATTATTACTAGGATCACAGACTAAGTCGCTTGCTGAGCTCTTTTGCTATCTCTATGGACTGGATTTTTTTCTCCCTCATCTCTAAGAGGCAAAGAATGTAATGCAAATTTCTATTTTATGTGGCCTGCTGAGAAGATCTGAGCCAACTGCTTTATTTGCTGTTTTCCAGTAGGGAAATATCAATCCTAGTTTGTAAGATTTTTGATCGAATAGCTGAGCATGTGATTATGTATATAATGTCCTGGATCTAATGAGAGTCATTCAGTGCTTTAGAGTGCAATTATTCACTCCTTGATTGGCATATAGCTGTCTTGAGTTGAAAATCTGAAACATCATTACATGATTTCCCAAATTATGCACTTAAATATATCTCTGCTGTGCATATTCCATTCCACACGAATTATTTCTGTATGTGCCAATGAGTGTTTTGGCTACACTTATTCAAACAATATATAGGCTACCTCTGTGCTCCAGTGATATGAAACAGCTTTATCCCTAGTAAGAAGCAGAAGCAGAGCTATTCCTCCACACAGACTGGCTTTCACTATATCAGAAACAACTTCCTTTTTTTTTTTTTCCCTAAATAGACTAGGATGCAGACTCTTTGCTTCTGGAAAGAACTCCACAAAATATAATATTAACCTCCTGGGGAAAAACCCATCAAGCTCTCCCTGCTAGGCAGAAATGAATGCCACAGCACAACTTCCTATCCTTCCTATCTCACAAGTGACGTGACAAAGGCACAGAATTGGACCAGATGGCTTTGTCATTCAAAAACTATCATTAGGAGAGACAGATTGACCATTTCTGCTCATACTTTAATACTGTACAGCTAGATTGCATTTTTTCATTTATAATTGATATGGAAGAGCTTCTGAAATGATCAAGTTAGTTGTAGAAGCCTAGTCAAAGGTTTCACGTGCATTGTCAAAAACTCCTTTATCAACATTCAAACATGCTTTTACCTGAAGGTTTACGTATGCCATGAGTTTCTAAATGGGTAGCCCTCAAGCACATCACAGTGAATCTGGTGAGACAAAGCAAGGCATCAGGTCAGTTGGAAAAGTGAGTGAATGCATTTTATCTACTGTAATGAATCCGTCTGAAGCCATTGTTCATCAGGATCACAGAGCTATGCTGCAGAAAGTATTGACATCATTAATATGAAAAAAAACCCCATACTAAAATAGTATCATTTTTACTGGTTCTGTGTTGATCAGAAATCCTTTCCAGAAAGATCTGGGCTCTTGTTTATTCCATGGTAGCCAACAGCCAGAGAAAGGAGTTGTTTTCCAGAGGCAATTCTCTTAGGAAAAAAGAGACAATCCCTATAAAGTGAAGCCACGAAAACATGGTTTGGTCCTAATTTAAAGGAACAGAATGGAAAAATCCTGTTACTAGCCCGTGGGAAATCTGACAGGTTGAAGGGTGGTTGTGCTGATCTTAATCTACTCAAGATTAAATCATACATTATTTTTACCAGTGTCTGTGCAGTCTAAATTCCTGATACGTCTACAGAATTTTTATTCTTTTGCCTAGAGAGCTTTAGGATCTTGCCATCTTTTGCCATCTTCTCTATGGATTTGAAAAATTCAGCTCAGATTGTTGCAATGCTCTCCACCCCTTTCTCTTGGTAGCATGATCAGCATTATTGCCCTTGAATCATTTCACTGGAGAATAAAGCAGCATCATCTGTCTTGACATGAAAGACACCTCATACATACTGTGGACTTCCCTTTAAAATAATTTCCAGCCTCAGATTCACACGAAATATCCTTGCTGCTGGAAGATAAATCACACTTTTGTTCTTTGAATCAGTGTAATGGCCAGCTCGATGTCTCTGCCTGATAAGAATTAAATTGCTCTTGGTGTTGCTAAGGTTATATTCCCTGTAGCTCTTTCTCTTTTCTCACTATAGACATTTCCATCATTCATTTTGTTTCCAATCATCTCTGATTTCTAATCGCAGATCAGATGCTCTGGTCTCAGCATGTCCTTTTTTCTTTCTCTGCTCAGGGTTCTGAGGGCACTGCCAGTCCCCAGTAGTCCTGACAAATCTCCCTGGGGCCATACACTGCCTGTGGCCCCAAGCCCCATTTCAGCCCAGCCTGGGGCCATTGGTCCCTGTCCCAGAGATGCTGCAGGAGTGCAGGTCTCCATCCCTGTCTCTCTGTGACCTGAACTGACTTTTGTTGTGCACTGTGGGTAGCTTGTGTCCTGGATGGCCACTTTCAATGTACACTGTGGCTTGTCTTCAGTCTTGCCTTTTTTCCCTTCCCAGTTTGTTCCTGACCTGGGTGGATTCTGACCATGTTTAGCAAACATAATTGAAAAAGGTGACCACAACCAAAGGAAAATTAAGTATTTTTTTTCCAGCAAGAGCTATGGGGAGGCCATTTGCACTGCTTTTTTTATGTATTTGAAAGAACATTTATGCTTTCACGATGATATTTTTACTTCTTTTGCTGACCTTACTTGTTCCTGAACTATTACTTTTATACTTGGTTTTTCTTGTCTGTTACTAGGAGTCAGTAGCAATATGTTCAGTGAAAGTCACTCAGCTTGAATGCCCATTCACCTGAGATGTCTGAGGCCTTGTTATCATATAGCTGCCATTTAGATTTCATTAACTCAGGCAAATGGGTTCATTATCTATTTGGACAAGACAGACCACAGCTTGGTCTTTCCTTCAGATGTTAAGTCCTTTTCATTTGACTGTTGCTATGACTTGTCAACTAGTTGTAATTAAGTTGTTTGTCAGGGTGTTGTTTATAGGCTTATTTTCACATATTTTCTTAGCCATTTATTTGCTCTCTATTTATTGCTGTTTTAAACAAAATTCATTTTGTTGTCCTTATTTTCTTGCATTTATCATTTAGTGGATTTTAGAACAAATGTTGAACCTAAGGGGAAACAGATAAAATAATATAAAGTGTATTAATAAAGCTCCAGTAGCACATATGATTAAGAGGTTTCTCACTGTGTAATTATATATTTGTACAACAAAGAAACCTACCCAAACTTGCAATCCAAAGAAACTAAAGGAAAAAAAGGGAGGAGAGGGCTAAATGGGGCTTAACTGAATTAATTACAATGTTAAGAAGGCTTTTAGAAAAAAAGCTGAGATGAAAAACAAGTAACCTCTTGTAGTTTTAGGCTACATAAACTTGGAGTAGTATGAGAACTTAAAACGTCTTCAGGGATATAAGAGAAAAAGGATTAAGGGAAAGAACAGTTATCTTTGTATGGTGAGAATAGGGTACAAACTAAATATTTAAGAAATAATATTAGGTCTTTTTGCCTTGGAACTAAACATGGTTAGTAATACTGCAAGGGAGAGGGATGGAGTGTTATCACACCAAGATGGAAACAAAAAGGTGGTTGTGCCCAGCTTGGGCACAACAGTGATCTGGTGCTCTAAAACTATAAGACTCATGCATAAACCTGAAGATGAATGAGAGCAGTTGTAGGTCACATTGAAAACTAAGGAAGTGCAGTGCCTGTGGTTCTGAAATAAAATTGTAGATATGTCAATTTATCTAGTGGTTATGCAGAGGTTTAAACATATTTTTCTGAAACAATTACTACTATGAACATTAACAGAAGATCAGAGATATTTGAGCTGTAATTTGCAAAAATTCAAATTAGCCTGTTATATTTTTATATGAATTTTGAATTTAAAAGGGTAACATCTTTATAAAAAGATGAAAAAGGACATTTGATAGCAATAGGACACACTGGTACAGTGATTCATGCACTATTCTTGTGAAACTACTCCTAAACTAATAAAGATTGTCCTTTATACCAGTGAAAGGTAGTTGGAGTAAGGATCTAGTCAGCTTTGGATAAACTATCTAGAAATGGTATTTTTTGTGAAGATGCCATACCTCATCTAAGCTGCTTTTCATCTGGCTCATTAGCTTTGACATAGTACCTTGGTTGTATGGTTCATGAAACAGAGATGCCTCACTCTGAACTGCTAAAAAACTATTGGAGCAGCACATTAATCAGTCATTTAAGCATCTCTACTTTCCTGTAATCAGAGTGAAATGAAAAATAGCACTATTTTTATTACTTTTTTTTCAAAGCAATTAATGCCACAAGCTGAGTTTCTCTGAATGAAACTGATAAAACTCAGAGATTGTAACATTAGCCTAGCTTAATTTTGAAGGGAAGTTGATTTAACCTGTATGTGTTTCAGATTTAGATCTCTATTCCTGATTGCATTGGTGTAAATGAAAAGCAAAGTGGGCCCAAACTGTTATATCAGAATAGAACCAATTTACTTCTATTCTGCATTTCTATAAAAATAAAGCTAAAGCCACCATTCAAAGCCAAGGAATTATAATGTACAAGACAGTAGAGAATTAAGTCTGTTGATTTTCATTATTTTCCATTGGATCGTACCTCAGAGGTAGTTTGCTTTCAGCAAAATTACAGAAAATACTATCAAAAGAAAAGCTTCCTTTAGGAGCAGACATACTGCATTGCAGATGATTTGGGAAGCCACCGAAACTATCAAATTTGGGTAAAAACAAGTCAATGTAATGGAAGAAACCCTACCTTTTAATTAAAATAAGTGAAAATAGAAAAATAGGTTTACACTTCTTCCTTATCCATCAGCTTGGATATTGGCAGAACCAACAATAAACTGACATAAACAGAAATTTTAGGAAAACCATTATGGTTTCCTAAAATGATCATCTTAACCTAAACTTTACCCAAGGTAGTCATATCTCATCTCCAATAATAGACCATTAACATTAAAAATGTTAGGCACAAAGCACCTGATTAGGGTATTGCACACTGCAAAAGACACTACCTTCAGTGGCCTGGAATGATCAGATAATTTCCTGACATTTGAAATCTGAGGTTGTTGTCAACCTTATCTTCTTTATTAGTCCGAAATCTGGAATTTAATTGACTTAACTCTGACCTCTAGTAGCCAAGTAAAGCCTAATACAAATGAATCCATATGATGTTCAATTTGGGGGCATAGGAAAATCACTAAACGTTCTTTCTTCCTTTCCTAATCAAGTTATTGAGGTTCTTCAATATATATAATGGCAAAATACTATGTCACTAGAATAAATACAGTATTTTGCTGTAACTACAGAAAATAATCATATGAAACACAATAAGTAATGATTTTTTAGGGTAAATAGTACCTTTCAGCTATCTCCTGTTCCTCTCCTGCAGGGGAAATTATTGAATGTAGAAGCTGCATCTTGCTCTCTGGTGTATAGTCTGCACAAGAATAAAAGTATTGGTGGGACCTTGCCCCACAGCATAAGATTTTACCTACAATAGCTATGAGCTCAGTACTTCACAGTTCTCAGTAGACTCATAAGGGATATTAATGTCAGTTTGGTTGTGGTTTTCTCTCAGAAATTAAACAGGGGTCAAAAACTATATTTCCACCACAAAGCTGTTTAGGGAAAGCTTTTTGCTTATTAAAAAAATATCTATGAATACATTATAGAAAAATAAAAAGGTCACAATTTCTTCATATGTTGTTTTACATTGTGAGAAAAAAATTCTGCTCAGTGTTGTATCACCTAACACAATCAAAATGAGTTCCTCAGCCTGGAGTCTATCATTCCTTACACAGCTGAAGTTTAAAACCCATGGCTTAAAAATTTTGTTCCCCTCATAATATTTTTAGTCTTATTCTTGTCATCTTCACATTTATTTGAAGGATATTTGAAAGCCAGTAACCGGGGTATAAAGGAAAGAAGGGGTGAAGAGTTTAGTGGTATTGTTGGTACCAGTACTTCCCACTGGACAGTGTCTAACTGCTGTTGCAGATGAGAAACAAGCAGAGATTTGTAAGCATTAATTTCAATATTGATGTGGTTCAGTTTAAACTTCTTTTGTTTGCAACTCCCATACACATCTCCTGTACCAAAAGGAAAAAAATCCTCTCTATCGAATGTCTGCAACTTTTCTTTGTCACACCTGACCCTAAGGGTAGGTGGTCCTTCACTGAGTGGTTTTGTCAAACAGTTTTGTGTTCATAGCTCCACTGACTCGTATTATCCCCTTCTTTCAGAATTCATTTCTACTAGTACAATTTTTTTTTTCTTTTTAGCTTTAAAATATATTCTGACTATTTTAATATGGCACTTTCTGGGTGTTTGCTTGCTTGTGTGTTTGTTTGTTTTTAACAGCCCTCACTCCCCAATTCCTCTCTTCAGGAAAAAATAAAAATGCTTCAGACTGTTTCTCTTCACTAAGAGAAAAGATGAGTTACATGAAATAGTCAAAGATACTGAAACAGACACCAGAGAAATACGAAGCATCTGCTCTAACTTTACTTCAGTTGTACTGTGTTTATGCATGAGAATAGAAAACTTTAAACTGTGAAAATTTTAAACTGTGTATTTTAAACTGTGAAAGTTTACATTATGAAGGGACAAATAGCTTTATTGTAAAGGCTATAAGTTAAAAAATGTATGGATATGAATAATCAGTGCTGTATTGTTACATTATTAAATGCATAAAATTAATGGTAGTATTAATTTATCAGATTATATTAATCATAGTATTTTGATACTTAGATTAATTAATTCTCCTTATGAATATTGCTGTAGTTATTTGGCTGCATTTAAAATATTACTGCTTTGCTAAACATAAGAAATAGCTTCACAAAAACAGCAACGAATCTCTCTCCTTAATATATGTAGACTATATATTCTAGTTTAGTCACTCCAGCCATGGCCCTTTGTGTCTCCAAGGTCAGACTTGCACCTTTTAACAGTATTTGCTAACCTCTTTTCATTGTTTTTATGAATTTTTCAAGACAAGATAAGAATTACTACATTAGATGAACTCTGTCAAGTCATGGCATCAGCACCTGAGTACAGAAGTGAGTTGTTCATTACAGGAACTAAACACATGAACCAATGGAGGCCTTACAAGGAGCAGTGCAAGTGCAGCAGTGACCTGACCTGAGCTGCCTTTGGTCCCCTCCTGTCCTGGGTAATCACCTGAACAGATGGAGCCCTAAGTCATGGGCTAAAACTCTGCTGTCATTGTGTAGACACTGGTGGACATTTTACAAACATTTTACAAACATTTTACAGGGGTGGCCCACAGAGTAGGGGAATGATCTCTGGGTATTCTATCAAAGAATGAGAAGAAGGGTTGAGGTTTGAGTGAATGTCCTGGTACTTCTTTGGAGGGAATTTTTCACACCCAGGGCACTGTGTGAGGACACTGATGTAATAAAATACCCTATCTCACCTTACAGGATCTGCTTCTTCCCTTTTCTTGTTCAACATCCAGCTTGTGGCCTCCAGTGGTGGGTGTGCACCCCTCTGCACCAGGGCTCTTAGTGTGTGCACGGTCACCCACTGCCTCTGCAAATGGCTGATTGCTTTGTGTATGAACCTTTAACGTTCCAGTCTCTGGTGGTTAATGAGGAGGTGGTGGATAATGTTGGATCTGAGCATGATATAAATGGTATGGAACAAGGGGTGGAGAGTGCGCTTGTTTTGGATGTGATAAATTAATTTTCTTCAGAGTAGTTGTATGGGGCAATGTTTTGGATTTTTTGCTGAAAACAGGGATGTTCTCATTATAGTTGGGCAGTGCTTTTCTGCTTCTCACCCTACCTGCGAGAAGGCTGTGGGGGAAGAGTTGGGAGGGGGACACAGCTGGGACAGCTGACCCCAACTGACACAAGGATATTCCAGATCATATGGCATCATGTTCAGCACATAAACCTGGGAGAAGGAGGAGAAGAAGAAGAAAGCAGAGGATGTTCTGAGCAATGGTGCTTGTCTTCTCAAGCCTGTTACCCATGATGAAGCTCTGCTTTCCTGGCAATGGCTGAACATCTGCCTGCCCATCAGAAGCTGTGAATTAATTCCTTGTTTTGCTTTCCTTCCACATCTTTTGCTTTACCTATTAAACTGTCTTTGTCTCAACCCAAGCTCTTTTACTCTTCTGATTCTCTCCCCATTCCATTGGGGTGAGTTACCAAGCAGTTGCATGGTGCTGAGTTGCCATCTGGAATCTTTGGGTTCTTTAAATGAGATAAACGAGTGTGATCACAGAAACTGTTTTAACAGAGCGCTTATGTGGAGAAGAATACACCCTATAGATGACATAAATTTGAAGTTTATTTGGTTGGAAAAAGAGTATAATACGAGGCTAACCAGGTTAGCCTGTTCTGAATGGCTTATTTTCCAATTTAATTGTCTTAGCCACCAAAATAATTTTCAACAGTGTCTCAACCAATTTAGGATAATAATCACTTTTCTTTTATTTAAGTTTTGCATTAATAGGGGCAACTTCATGACCCAAGAAAATTTTTACATTTCAAAGGACCAAAGACAGAGTAGTTTATATGAATGTTTTTTTTTTCTTTTGGGTGTTTACATTGGTACAAAGATACAGAACTTGCAATTTGTTGTTCCTATTCAGCTTACATTAGAAAACAAGTGCTGCGAGTGCTATTGCCAAGATCTGGAATGTGAGAATTTTTGTAATTACTTCATATATATGAGAATATTAAGAAAATTGACTTTTAACAGTATTTTCCCTCTTTTCTGTCATGAAAACCTCTAAAGTTCCAACCCAGTAAACCTATTTTATATATTTTTTTTTCCTGAAGATTAAAAACACTTGTCTTAGTTTCATCTTTATAACTCTAACATCAGAAAATGAAAGAATGACTGCTTTATTTTGGGCTAATTTCCCTCAGACTTCAGTAAGAATTCTGTTTTTATATTATATCTAGCATAGACTGTCAGACTCTTCTTTTGTTCTACACAAAGTGTGATGAACATATATTTGAAGTAAAATACACATATTCTTTGTTTCTATCCGCTAAAGTATCTTTAACATGAACTTGGATCTCTCTTTTCTGCAGGCTGAGGGCAATGAATTACTGAAACTGAGAATGCAAAGAGAATTAGATCTCACAAAACTATAACAATTACTTAAGGTAATGCCTCAGAAGTGACTGTGGTATATGTTGATGGCCCTGGGCCAGCTTTAAATTGTCCCTTGTACAGGCTAATTCGCACTGAATAAGGGAAAATTTTTGAGCTGATATTATTAGAAACTTAATTTTCACTCTTGAAGGATATCAGGAACTATATAGTCCATGCATGAAATCCTTGAACTATTCAATTTTGTTAGAAAAATGCCATTTATTTTAGATTAACTGGAATTTTCTTTGCATACTAAACTTGAATATATTTATGTAATGTGTAATTGTACTTTGTGGCACTGTAGTGGAAGTAATCTAGTTATATTAGTTGGGGTATTACAGTAACACAGTTATACTACTTTTGGCACTTGTGCCTGCCTAGACATCTCTACAAAGCATTGC